>BCII01000008.1:0-14644 GCA_001972285.1 Erythrobasidium hasegawianum | reverse complement strand
ACAGTTTGCTCGTTCTGACGCGATATTCGCAACAGTAGATGCCACAGCGTTATCGTGCTTGACTCTTGTAGCGGTAGCGTACGATTTTTGTTTCGACATTTTTTGGAACCGTTTGACTCGTTTGAGAACAGGGTATATATTTGTAAACACACAAACTCGCTGACATCTTGGTTTGGGTTGCTTAGTGTAGTGGTTAGCACGTCAGATTTTGACGACCAAGAACAACTTCTGGAGTCTTGGGTTCGAGGTAAGATAGCATTCGCTTGTCCATCCTAGTTCTCCGCTCACAAACGCCCTGTAGTCCCAGAGCGACCTGAGGTCACATCCCCTTTTTGCCGTTCATATCAAGGCTGTCTACTGCTCCCTCAACCGCCTGCTGAGGGCTGGCGTAACTTTTTAGTTTTGGAGACTTGGCCGACCCTGTCGCCTTGCTGCAAGGGCGTTAGTAGGAAGCGATCAGCATTATGGCATTTTTGTGCATTCATGTACCGCTCTAGGAAGGCAACGAGCCCGCTTGTCTGCTATCTACACGGCAGGCTTCCCAATTGCGCGCGATGAACCAGCTACAGCCGCGTCCTGGAGGGACGCAGAGGGAAGCAGCGATGTTGTGCAGCATACTGTCTAGATCGCTGTGGAAGTAATGATACACTCTGGAGTACGTTAGCAAAGAGCATTCGGAAGGGGCGCGTATATTGGGAGGATCAGAATGCGTTCGCAAGCCTAGTTGTCCAGTTTGCAATCGACCAGCCTATCTACTCAGTGATAGAAACCTGTTCTCTGCATAAGTCTGGTTGTGGGACAACCTTGGGTGTCCCGTCAATGACCTTGCCTTGATATCGACACACCCTAAGCTGCTTCGATGCAGCGGCAGATCATCAGAGGCCCGCTTGCAGACCTCTCTGATGACGATGAAAGCATTGTCACACCGTCGGCCAAGGTCTTTCGGACACTTCCTCCAAAAGTCGACAATGCGCCCAGCAAGCCCAAGTCCCGTTTCGCACAGCAGAGGGAGCATGAAAGAAGAGCACAGACATCGTCCTTCAGTCCTGGAGAACGCTTCGAGCTGGACTTGGGAGAGCCGGAACCCCGAGTACCACTTGCTAGGCCAGACCCATCCAAGATGCTGAAGGAAGTGCAAGAGCGCCAGTCGAAGGATGTCGTTGCTCCTCCGAAGCCTTTACAAGCTACAGGCTTTCCTCAAGCCAAGCGTCGAGACATGTCAGCACAGGCGAAACCTGCATCGTCACCGTCGCGGTCCAAGAAAGAGCAGGCAACGAAAACGGATGCACTGCATTCTGAAATTGACAACGAGAACCAAGCTGTGCTAGCTGGTATGAGTGAGGAAGAGATTCAAGAAGAGCGAGAAAAGCTCATGTCAATGCTTGGAGGAGACATGGTGGATTTCCTGCTGAAACGGCAAGGCGGACCTGCAGCATCGCCAAGAGCCGACAAGAGCGTTCGCTTCAATGAGCAAGTCGACTTTAGTAACCCTCCATCTCAATCGCCATCCCCACCTCCAGCTCGTCAGCCTATTCTTCTTCCTTCTTCTGAAGGTAACATGGGCGACTGGCTACATGACAGCACAAGCGATGTTGCACCTGACCCTCTGTATGAAGAAGGCACGCCAGAAGATATTCGGAATCGCTACTTTCCTTCCGAGCCCATGTCGGCGAGTCTCAACTGGATGAACGGTTCTGAAGGGAAAGGAACAGAGTCTGAGGGATCTGGAATCGTTACCTTCGACATGCAAGGCAGAGGAAGCTATTCAGAGGAGGCAGCGGATCATTCTGGCAGCTCTCACCGGCATGCAGACAGCAAGCGTGCGTTCTCGATTGTAGAGTTGCTTCAGCTTTCGCGCTCCGCTGTGGCTGGCCAGCGAGCCATGGCCTTAGAGATCATCCGGAAAGCCTTCAATACGCTGGAAAGACAAGCAGAAGAAGCTCGAAAGGTCCTCATCAAGGCCGATACCGTTAACCAAGTCTTTGCGGCTTGTACGCTAGTGCTCGGCGAGAAGCACCTTAGCGTGGTGATTCCGGCTCTATCAGTCCTCCAGATCTACTCGAATGCGCCGTCAACGCGGCTGAACAGTGTAGCAGCAGCCCTAACGACCGATCCTCCCCTGCTTCCAGCTCTTAATCGGCTGCTGTCTCCTTCCACGTCGACCGTCGAACTACCCGGTACATCTTTGCAAGATATCCTGTCAGTAATCGCTTCCCTCACTACTACCGAGGAAGACTTTGTTTCGACCGAGGTGCTCGAGGTGCCAGATCTACTGGAGAATCTGTGCAAGCTATTTCTCGAAGTACCGTGGCCGCCTTCAAAGGATGCACCTCTGCCACAGCATATTCTGGTGGACGTCCTTACCTCCATTGCCTCCCGGACGCGAATCAACGCAGAGACAGTCATTCTGCGTGGATTGGAACAGTCAACTCTACGGTACCTGGCGATTCCTCCTTGGGCAATAGATGGTCATGAGGAGGAAGCTTTCCAGCTGGCGAGCAGTTCTCTCCGCCTGCTGTACGAGTATGCAGGCTATGGACTGGGATGTTCTCGCTTTAGCAGCTCGCGCAGTATTTTCCGAGGCATCGAGAGCTGGATCGGTCAAAACCCGCTTGTCAATATTTCATTTTCTGTAGCGTGGTTTCAGCTACTTGGTGCTTGGAGCAGATGCGCGATCGATCCGCACTCTACGACACCAGAGCACGACATCTTATGGGCAGAGACATCAGAATGGGGAGATCATACCATTGATGTCTTGTCCCAGACGTCTGAAGAGTTCCCACCAATCCTCAGCGCTGCCATACTCCATATGCTCACAGACTGGGTAGATGGAGCAAAGAAGCACGATGCAACGGCTTTCAGCGGCCTCAAAGAACGCCTAACTCGGGAGCATGATGGAGTATTGCCTCGCTTGATGGAACAGGCCTTGGCAGAACCCATGACGCCAGAGAAGGGACATCTACTGCTCAGATTGAAGGACTTTGTCAATGAAGCTGGTCTTCAGGATACAATGGGCGACAATTCTGCTTCTTTGTTAGGCAGAATCGAGGTGGAGCAGCTAGAGGAGCCTGCAAAGTCGAACAAAGAGACCCTTGATAGCGAAGGGTGGATTTAGGTAAGGATTCACATCTGCAATCTCCTATACAAACTTCTGACATCGCTGAGACCGCCAGCCTAGCTCAACGGCTACCTCTTGGAGCTGTTTCCTCTTTCTCTTGTAGCGTTTCCATGCAAGCGAAATCTTGGATACCCTGTCAGTAAGCATGCTCGTCAAGCAAACTTGCAAAGTACTAGTATTCCTATATGAGAGTACTGTGTTTCTCTCTCTTTCGTAACCTCGTCGTTGTATTATCCTAGCACAAGAAAGCAAGCAAATACACATAGAACACAGAAGGAGCTGCCTCATACAGAAGACCTTGTTGGACGTGCCGGAACCGAACATCGCTTGTCGCTACATCAAGGCTGAACCAGCCCGAGTGCTGGGATTGTCTCTGCCAATCACTTCATCATCCATCACGCTATCCCGCAACAGTATTGCGCTGTATGCCCATCTTCTTGCTAATTCCAGTAGCTAGTCAGGGTAAGCTGGTGACTCCGTTTTTGTCTGACATCCTTGTCCCCGCTGGAAGTCGCTATTGTTCGCGAATTGCAGGCTGACTCTGCATCAACTCTTCCTATGCGCACTCTCGTAACAGATGATACCTCATCCAGCACTCGCTCAAATGAAGACTTTCCCAAAGAGCGATGACTTTGCCGTTCTTCTCGGTGACGCTCGCTCTTCCAGCCAGCGCAGCCTAGTCTGACCGAACCTTACCCTAG
Source organism: Erythrobasidium hasegawianum (assembly GCA_001972285.1). NCBI lineage: Eukaryota > Fungi > Basidiomycota > Cystobasidiomycetes > Erythrobasidiales > Erythrobasidiaceae > Erythrobasidium > Erythrobasidium hasegawianum. The sequence continues at coordinate 10,825 of BCII01000008.1, read as the reverse complement.
GCATCATCGAAAGCAAGATTGGCACCTCACCACCGCGCTCTGAGCAGCACAAGGTCGACATTATGAACCTCCTCTACGTGGGTCGCGAGCCAGTCACGTGTCAAAGGCAGCAATGCTTAGACGATTCACTGTTCCCTAGATCCCTCGACTGCACACGGAGCATAGGCTACAGCAGGATGTAGTGCTGTCGCGATTCGGCGCCCTTTATTTACCATCTTTGGTGCAAAGTTACCTTCATCCACCAGCACCTTCGAAGAATCCAGCCTGGCAGCAATCTATAGCGCTAGATGACATGCCTTTAGCCAATGCTTATGGGTTCATGGTGCGTCTCGCTTTCGTTCAGTATGTGTGCTCACGCTGATGCGCATGCCAGCTCGTCCACCTAAATGGCACTCCCTATTTCAACAAGTTCTTTCGACTTCCCGCCCATTATGAGCTCCGTAAGCGCCTCGTAGACACGCTCCTTCAGCGCCTAGACGAGAGGACCGAAGCCTGGGAAGCGCGTTATCACGATCCGAAGAAGAGCGATTCCGACGGCGGAATTGCTATCGAATCTATGATATACGACTTCTGCCAACTCACTACTAGTCTGCTTCTATTTCATTCGGAGGAAGATGTGCAGGAACTGTCGAAACTTCCGATGATCAAGCATCTGCAATATTTTCTTGGAATGTGGAATGACCGTTATGCTGGTATCAATAGTGAGGTCGTACAAGACACGTCACAAGCCCCTTCACGCGGAGAGAAACAAAAGACACCTACGCCTGCAAGTGTCGCAGAAGATAGACGACAATGGCCGGCATATCAGCTTTCAATGATACTCATGAACGGTAGAGACGAGGCCGAGCTAGCAGCAATAACGGCTGCAAGACTATCTAAAGGCGGAATGAGTCGGTGTGCATTGCAAGGATGCAACAGGACCGCTGCTGTCGATGGGGGCACTCTTCTACAGTGTTCACAATGTGGGACAGTCCGTTATGTGAGATCAGCTGCCACACGATATTGATGCATCGACTGACGTGTATCTGTGCCAGTGCTCTGAACAGCATCAACGACAAGCATGGCGAGACCCGAAGATCATGCACAAGGAGATGTGCCATGCAACGCCGTATTGACAGACTTGGTATGTCACTGTCCATGTTTGTGAGCAGACAAGGGGTCTTTATACAACGATTTTGAGCGATGCCGAGCAGCTATGGTACAAGAGTCACTGCGTGTGTTGTTGTAACAGTCGTGAAGCCTAGCAATCAATTTTGTCATCTAGCATTCAGTGCGGCTTGAGCTCTTTGCGTCTGCGAACTCGGCGACTGCTTTTGCGCTTTCAGCATCTGAACCCGCTGCGCCGTCTCTAGAGCCGGTCTGAGCATCTCCGTGAATACCGGAACGAGCTTCGGTATATGCACAAGCTCAGGCTCCTGAATAGCTGTTGGCTTGATGCGCTTGCCGCCCTTCTTCTGTCCCTTTCCGCCGCCGCCTGCACCTTGATTCGGAGGAAGATTGACAACAAGGGTCGTCTGCGTGGGCGCCATGTAAGAGGAGAATGGATTATTGGTAGTTTGCCGAGGTGGTGTAGGAGCCTGAGCAGGTTGCTGGAAAGCGGCATATGGGTTGTTCTTGCCTGCTGGAGTGGTGCGAGCCGTCGTAGGTGGAGTAGCCTGAACTGACTCCGTGTCGCTGACAGCATCAACAAATTCGTCTGAAGCTCCATCAAGATCGTCATCACTGTCGTCATCCTCTTCTGCGTTTAGGTCATCGATATCGTCTGCTACGCCAGAGAGGGACAGGTTCTGCAAGACATTGCCAACAAAGGCAGCGTCCTCATCCTTGGTCGCTGTTCCGAAGCCAACTTGGTTCGGTGATCCGACCACTCCAGAGCCAGTCACGTAGGATGCAGCACCCGAGATTTCACCTTTGACCAGTCTCCGTCTCAGCCGCTCGTGGTGAGCTATCTTGAGCGTGCGGTGATAGTCTATCAGGCTGTCTATCTCCTTCATCACATCCTCTCGTTCCTTTCCAGCGTGTGGGAGGATGAAGTCTAGCATGACTCCTTGTGGGTTCAGTCCATCACGAATGAACGTCAGGAAAAGCTCTATCCAGTGCATAAGCCCGTCGAAAAGGTCTTCGCCCTTGCTATGAACTTGATGAACAAAGTTGTAGAAAGCGTGTTCGTGTCTGGCAACGAGATCCATGAAGACGGCAACTGTCTTTTGCGGGTCTGTATTCGTGGCAGTAACATTCACTTCTGCTAGCTCGACTGTCTTGATTAGATCGTTCAAGAACATCTGGAGGTCGTAGAGCGAGTCGCCGATATTGGCAGCTTTGTATACCTTGGCGAGGGGTTCGTAGAAAATGGTGATGATGTCTTTGAGGAGATCCGAGGTGGAGCCCTGAAGAAGTACACGCGCATTAGCTGAAAGCACCGTAGTGTATCTCTTACAGCAAAGTCTCACCTCAAAGATCAGCTCAAGCATCTGCTCCTTGTCACGTAGCCGCATTGCCATCCGCATGTATACATGAAGATCCTCAAACAGCCAGGCATCGTCGTTGTTGGGACCCTCGTCCTCCTCTTCTGGGTCTTCGAGGGTAGCTACCCAGTCTAGATACTCCTTATGCCTGATACTAGCTCTATGGACCCTTTGCAAGCTAGCAGGAGACAGTGGTACTTGTTCATCTCGCGCTCTCAAGATGACAGTGAGAATATCCAGATCCTCCTTCTCTGCCTCATCTCGATACTTGATCTGGGTGCTTCGCGGTGCCGCCATGAACCTCTTGACCCGCTCACATAAAGCGTCATCCTCTACTTTCGCCTGTACCTTGGCCATATCATCTTTGAGCTCCTTGATTTCACCTTCGATACCCGAGCTGAAGATGCGTTGAAGAAGGGAAGTCGAGCCGAACGGTCTTGCCAAGAAGAGATCCAGGACACCTCGAATCATAGCTACAGGGTTGGAGATCTTGAGAATCTGACGCATCATAAAGTAAGGCATGAGGCCGTGGACCCTCTTGAATTGGGTAAACATGGCAGAGCCATTGTCTGACCCGATGAATAGCTGGTAGATGGTAGATGCTAGCGATATCCGTGCCCATTCGAAGACCTTTTGATACTCGACAGGTAGCTTCTTGTAGTCTTTCGTCTCGCGAACGGTAGCAAATACTCTGGATAGACCGTCCTTCTTGACGAGATCCTCCTTGAAGCTGCGCAGATGTCGCTCTAGATCCTTGACTCTCGTTTCTACTTCTGATCTGAACTTGTCCGTCTCGGCTTCTCGCATCTTGTCCATCTCTTCTCGCTTGGCAGCATCTGCTTCCTCGGCTGGACTGAGCGTGGTCGTGTCTGCCATCAGGAAGCCGCGTAGAGAGCTAGAGTTTGCTATTTCTTGTGTCTGAAGAAGTGTCCTCAAGAATGCTCGCAGAGTAAGTCTGTTTCGCTCTCTAGTAAGAACGACCGTAGGGGCCGAGTCGCTGAGCGAGATGTTGTCTGCGTCTGCATAGGTCGAAGGAGCAGCTGCTTGAGCTGTAGCAGCAGCAGCTTCCACGCCTCTACGGTCTTTCGGAGGAGGAGCACGAATGTCGAGCTCTGGAAACTCGGCTCGCAACAGGTCGGACAGCTTGGTGAAATCGCCATATCTCCTGCTGACATAGACGTCTGGATGGCCCTGTCTGGATGTCTTGACGATAAACTCTTCGTGCTTCGTCTTTCTTCCAATCTTGTTGCGGTACGTGACTGATCTGATTCCAATCACGTTGACTTTGAAATCAATCTCGCTGGCTTTGGAGTGGTGCATGGTCGCTGAAGTCCCTGGAACAGCTTGTGAAGATGATGTGGAAGCTGCTGATGTATGTGTAGCCGGGATAGGTGCTGATTCAACATCGACTATGCGGACGACCTCCTCTCGCCCTCCATTATCCGCAAGCTTGACAGCGCTCGAGATGAGCAGCCCAACATGCTTCTCTGCCTTTCCTGCTAGCTTGTGTCTCTTTGAGCTTACTCCAGTCTCCTCTTCTCGCTCCTCGTTCATGGATATATTGCGTGCCATGAAACTCTCTATAAATGGCTGCAACTTTTTCGAGTAGAAGATCTTGGTGTCTACTTGTGATAGGAATGGAAAAGTCATAACGAAATGATGGAGGAAGAAGCGAAGAAAGGGTAAATCTACGTCATCATCATCGCCTGCTGCCCGCTGCTTGCGCTTGTCCTCGAAGGGCCATCCAACGATACTGAGCGCTTCTGGATCAGCGAGAGCATGGAGTTCCTTTGCGAGTTGGCCATTGACGAGTTCTCGTTTGAGGTAGTGTGCTCTGAGCGGGGTGAGCTGAGTATGCGTCGGCGGGAGGTACTCTTTCGGGCTCTTGATGCTTGCGAAGGGATCTTCTGCAGGATTGTCCAAAGGAGTAGCTGCTGGGACTACTGCCACGAAGGAGGATGATCTGCGTGGTGGATGAGGGAGGTAGCCAGGCTTGCCCAGAGTACTACCACTGCCGCTGCCGCTCCCACTCATGGCGGGTGTAGATAGCTTGTTACTGAGGTGTAAGGTTAGGACCTGGTGTCACTTGATCTTCCTTCGCTTTGTTGTACCTGTCGCCCTGCTTTCAAGCCTTGCCCTCCTCCTCACTCAGTCTGGCGGGCCAACATGAGCAAGCTCAAACGGCCGCGCGAAGACGACAGCGAGGAACATCACAGCAACAACAGCAGGATCAAAGCAAGTGGTAGCAACAGCAACAGCAACGGCGGGCGACGATACAAGGCGAGGGTCGAGCCGACTTGCGCTTTCTGCTACAAGCAAGTCCAGTACAAGTCCAATCTACCCAACGAGCCTCCCGATGGAGTAGCGTGCAGCGAGTGTGGAAGTAGCGGTCACTTTACATGCCTCCAATTCTTCTCGAAACGAATGCAGAAGAACGTCCATACCTGGCCATGGCAGTGCGAGGACCACAAGGCATGCATGGCCTGCTCGGCTACGCACGACGATGCAAATGATCCAATGATCTTGTGCGACTCGTGTGACAGAGCATACCACGGAATGTGTTTGAACCCTCCAACCAGCGAGGTTCCAGAAGGTGCCCGTCCAATAACGAGCTGACAATCAAGTAAACCCCTGCTGACTAGCATATTTGCAACAGCCCAGTTTATGTGCCCTGTATGTAGACAGAAAGCAGACGAGCGACAGAGGAGGAAAGCCTCTAGGTCGGCCTCTGCTTCTGCTTCCGCTCGAGGGCCCGTCATCAAGGCAGAAGATGGAGTCGAAGGCAGCCAATATGGTCATACTAATGGCGGTCAACAAGAGCATCAACATTATCAGCAAAGAATGGCGGACGGCTCGGTCATTTCTGCCCCCGTCCTGAACGACGAAGAAATACAAGCAGCTTTGGAAGCACCTACTTCCCCTATGGAATATGATACAGACAAGAGTGAGCATACTGCATACCATCTTGCAGGCGGTGGAGATGGGAACGATGTTGAGCATCTTGATCATTCTCATCATCACCCTCAATCCAAAGCTGGCTTTTTCACGCTGATAGAAGCTGCTCAGATCGAAATGACAAGCAATACTTCAACGGACAATACGAGCATTCACCCACATCAAATGGCAAGCAGAGACATTGATCAGCAAAGGTACACGTCAAAGCCGATGGTCAAGCTCCCGCAAGGCATACTCGGCGGTGGTATAGGAGGTGCAAGCAGTAGTAGTACGAGTCGTCATGTATCGTCAAAATCTAGATCACCACAGCGGCAGCAGCGCGATACGAATCAGTCCATATTGTCTAGCACTACAGGGATCCGTGGAGAACAAGACGAAGAAGAGCAGGATGGAGAGTTTGAGCCAGAATTCGAAGAAGACGAGGAAGCAGAGTACGATGAGGATGGCAGCATGCGTAGAGCGATAGGAGACAGACGCTCAAATCGCAGGCAGCAGAGCGCAGATGTTTTACGAGGAAGTACAAGAAGCCGAAAGCCGCCGGAAGCAATCTATACTCCCCACTTGCCGCAAAGAATGCCTATGTACAAGCCCAAGCAGGCCAGACCGAAATCACCCAAGAAGGTCAACGGAAATAGCCATTCCTTCCGTATCGTCGAGTCTCCACCTGAAGATGGCGATACGAGTGTGTTGGCCCCATCGTTGGATATCCTACCGCAGCAGCAAACTGAGGTGGAAGATGAAGAGCCCAAAGAACCGTATGGAGGGTATCTGAAAGGATCAGACGCAGATCAAGGAGACAGGAAGCCAGACGCATCAGACAAAGCTCGCTTTGAGGGAGCTAGAAAGGCAGCAGAGGCACGCCTCATGGCCAATCTCGACTACAGCCCTCCAGACGACGGCGTGTCGCTATCGGGTCCACCTCCTTCGCCGAGGAAGAAGGGTTCTCACGCTTCCTCAAAGCAAGATACGCCGATGTCTCTCGCTGCAGGTCTCCCTTCTTATCCTCCAAGTCCAGGACCAAGCGGCTCTGTACATCACATGGTTCGAGGCCTCAAAGACAGTCTTTCATCAACGTCTGAGCCTGTCGCAAGATTGCGCGCCCATGAGATACAGCCACCAAGACCCTCAACAGCTTCTCTACAGAATGGTCCGCTTCCCCCGCTTCCTGTCGGATTGCCCAGCAGTCTCAGTAGCCCTCGCAAGGACAAGCACAGCGACAGAGACCTTTCACGTGCTTCCTCCACCTCGGCTGTCTTTCATCTCCCTGAAGGGTCATACTCGAATATCCAGGCAATTCGATTCGGTCAGAATTTCGAGATCAAGACGTGGTATCAAGCTCCTCTGCCTGAAGAATTCTCGAACGTTCCCAATGGCAGACTGTGGATTTGCGAGTTTTGTCTGAAATACTTTCGAACTGGGTTTCAAGCTGGTCGTCATAGGGTGAGTTGGGACGGCTTCTATTTCGCGCTACGCCTGACACGGTGTGCATAGCTCAAATGCAAGACACGTCATCCGCCTGGCCATGAGATCTACCGCGACGGGAATGTATCAGTATGGGAAGTTGATGGTAGGAAGAGCAAGGTGTGTCTGTGAGGTGTCGAGTCTAGTTCCGCAAGCTTATACCATTTGTTGCCAGATCTACTGCCAAAATCTCTGCCTGCTAGCCAAGATGTTTCTTGACCACAAGACGCTCTACTACGACGTTGAGCCTTTCCTCTTTTACGTAATGACGGAAGGAGACGAGGAAGGAGCGCAATTTGTTGGCTATTTCAGCAAAGAGAAGCGCAGTCCTATCAACAACGTCAGCTGTATTGTGACGCTGCCCGTCAGACAACGCAGAGGTTGGGGAAATTTGCTTATCGACTTCAGTGCGTACACGAACTTGCAAACTTGGAGGGTGCTGATAATCTCGCTACCAGGCTATGCGTTGAGCAAGAAGGAGAAGCGTTTAGGAACTCCAGAGAAGCCATTGTCAGACCTCGGTCTGGTCACATACCGCACATACTGGACCATCACAATTTTCAGATACTTGCTTACGGTGTCTCGTAGTCAGCTCTTGTCGCTCACCATCGATGAGATCTCTACTGCTACTTCTATCGTTCCTGGCGAGGTATACTACGTGCTAGTGGTGTACAAGCTCATCCAGGCGGTTTCGGAGGCCCATCACGGTGGAAATGGAGACATGGATATGGAAATTAATCAGGGAGGCTTTTCAAGCTTCAACAACCCAAACTGGCAGGGCAATCAGCAAAGTCGACGGAAGCAGATGGCAGCAGCAGTAAAGCATGCGACAGAGGCGAGTATCGCAATTCCAGCAGCATACCGTATTCTTGTAGACGAGCATCGAGAAGAGATGGTGGAATATCTGGCCAAGTATGACCAGAAGGGATACTTGAAGTATAATCCAGAAGCTTTGCACTGGAGTGCGTATGTAGGAGGGGCAGGAATAGGAGAAGCAGAGGCGGCAATGAACGGTAGCATTGACGAGCAGCCAGTAATCAAGCATGAGGGTGAGGTAGAGTGAGGGATGTTGTTGTACTATGCAAATGCTGTTGCTTCTCATCGACCCACTCGCGGCCCTACTTTCCGACAGGACAGGCACTCTCGGCGGATACGTCCGGCTAGACTTTTCGTCTCTGCTTTGCTCTGGCCGACACTGTCGTTGCTGCCACATCACAATGCTTGCACGCTCTTTGAGACTGCGACCGCCATGCTCCTGCGCCTGCTCGATGACCCGTCTGGCTTCGACGTCAAGCGTGACACCTGCGACAACCAAGCGCAACCCGTACCGCGCAGAGATCAAACTGCCAGCGCCAGAACCGCGCAAAGTCATTATGAAGAAGATGAAATTCGGTAGACTTGAAGAAGCCGTCGTTGCAGAGGTGCCTGCAGGCGCTGCGCCTGGATCTGGGTCCCATGTCAATCTACGAGAAGCAACGCCTAGTGGTGGAAGGAACAATGCAAGGCTGTTTGCAACTACAGCGAGAGTGCAGTCGTCGTCGTCCTCCGAGTCGAGCGGTAAAGCTACGCCCGTCGCTCTGGCCATTGGTGCTGCTGCTTTGGCTACTGCAAGCTATCTATACCTATCTGGCGACAAGGATGGCGGTCTAGAAGAGGAAGCCAGAAGAAAAGCGGTTTCAGACGAGGTGAGGGAGCTCCCTTCTATCTGTGACTTGGCTGACAATATAACAGGCATACAATCAGGAAGATGTGCAAAACTATCTATCTACACTTGCAACTCCTCCGTCGGACGATCCCTCACTCCCGATGTCGCAAAGAATGGAAGCATGGGTCAAATCGTTGCAGTCACGGATCGTCGCAGCGCTGGAGGAGACGGAGGCTTCAGCGTGCTACGCTTCGTCCTCTTCGAAAGAGGCCAAGCCATTCTTTCGAGACTCGTGGTTGCGTAAAGAAGGTGGAGAGGGAATCAGCTGCGTGCTGCAGGATGGGAGGGTCTTTGAGAAGGCTGGCGTCAACGTTAGCGTCGTCCATGGTACACTTCCACCTGCTGCTGTCAAGGCGATGACGGCGGATCATGAGGGGAAGTTTGGGGTGAGTGCTCGCTCCGTCTTATCGACTGCGCTGATTGTGTCGTAGGGATGGTACGATGGTGTCAAGGCACTGCCGTTCAAGGCTCTTGGGATAAGCTGTGTTATACATCCTCACAATCCCTCTGCTCCAACCGCTCATTTCAATTATCGCTACTTTGAGGTCGAAGATCCAGCACATCCAGGCGTGCCGAAAGCTTGGTGGTTCGGTGGTGGAGCCGATCTAACGCCTTCATACTTTTTCGAGAGCGATGTCAAGCACTTTCACGGGACACTTGCCGCCAAGGCCGGCGACAGATACGATAAATACAAGAAGTGGTGCGACGAATACTTTTACATCAAGCACAGAGGGGAGACAAGAGGTTTAGGCGGCATCTTCTTTGACGATCTGGCAGACGATGCGGAGGAGAACTTTGCTTTTGTCAAGCGGTGTGGAGAAGGGTTTGTTGAGAGCTATGTTCCCATCGTGAAGAGGAGGATGCATGCGGTTCATGATACGCGCATGAAGCAGTGGCAGCAACTACGGAGGGGTCGATACGTCGAATTCAACCTGGTCTACGATCGCGGGACGCAATTTGGCCTGCGTACGCCAGGAGCGAGGATTGAGAGTATTTTGATGTCACTGCCTCTGAATGCGAGGTGGGAGTATTATGCGAAGCTTGGGACGGAGGAGGGGACGAGGGAGGCGGAGTTGTTGCAAGTACTTAGTGAGTTGGAATGTTCTATTGTTGGCCTGGCTGACCATCGCTGCGCAGAAAATCCGAGGTCATGGGTCAATAAACCCACTGTAGCAAGTGCCTGAAGTCAAGAGCAGCAAGATACAGCCTCGTTATATACTCTGTTAAGATAATAGTCTCCCACCTCAGTCTTCAGTGCATTTCGAAAAGCTCCGGTCTGGTACCGTTAGAATCAGACACGACAGGAGATGCCATTACTACAAAGAACGGGCTATGTTCTCTCATCGGAACCCGAGATGCAAGCCTTGGAATTTTGGTCAAAGTATAGAGAGACGAAAGGTTGAAGTCGGGAAATCAGAAGATGTCAATGTTGTACAAGTATCTCCTTCAGATGGAGATCTCAAATCTATGCTACACATTGCCTGACGATGCAAGCTCTCCCAGTTCTCGCCTGGTCTTGTACTGGACAAAGCCAAGGATGACTTCGCACGGGCAGTTGAAGACGCCAATATATAGTCTTGAAGGACGCTGATCAGTCGTGCCTAAGTCGTTTGGCGAGATTTTGCTTCTTGGCTGAGAAATCGTCCAAGTCGGTAGAGAAAGCGGTGATCGCGCTTTCGCGCCGGCTTGCGAATAGTACGTATATGTACTGTGAACGATGGAGAATAGTAGCAGCTAATTTCCAGCGGCCGTGCTTCTATGCTTCAAAACTTCTGGCTTACCGCTGATTTTTGGCAAGCCAGAAAAGCCAGTAGATATACGCGGGCGCGTTGGAAGCTTGATATCATTGTATACTGTCAGTGTCTTGATGTGCTGGTGCTATCGGACTGGGCTTTGCTGTATGCTGAAGATTCGTCATTTTTTGGGCGGCTCCCTTCTCTTGACAACTTTTTCGTGCAAGTTTGGCGATAATCTTGAAGTGGTTGTTTTGCTGTGCAATTGAACTATGCCGGATCGACGAAGTGCTGCTACCGACTTTCGACTCCTGCGCGAACTGCTGGAGTGAAGAAGAACGACAATGGTCTTCGAATTACTGATGCGCGACATCTTCAACACATCGTCTCTTCTACGTGTCTGATCTATTATGATGCTGGTTTACAGAGGGTTTACAGAGGGTTACAGAGGGTTTACAGAGGGTTTACAGAGGGTTACAGAGGGTTTACAGAGGGTTTACAGAGGG
>BCII01000007.1:1678148-1728130 GCA_001972285.1 Erythrobasidium hasegawianum | reverse complement strand
ATGGACGCGACGCGTGTCGGAGTTTCTCAGTATGGTCGTCTGCAAGGACTGGCCACCCATGCACGACTCAGTAGACCCAGCTACTGCAAATACTCCACAAACATTAAGCCAGACACGAGAAACAACGACATCGCGCCTAGCGCTCCATCTCACTTCGCTCATACAAGCCAGGCCTGCCTCGCTTTTCTTACATGCATATAGTTTGTTAAACTATGATACACTGGTACATTATCGCTAGAAATACTTTACTTGTATTCATAGATTGTTTCTCCCAAATGGGCTCGACCTCTTGCAATCTAACCTCAACCTCAACCAACCCTTGAAACTGGCTGAAAGCTGACGATGAGATGTCGCGGATTCTGCGAAGTGGTGCACTTTTCCGGCGAACAGTAGCAGCTACATCGGCGAGGAACTCTCTACGCCGTGTGTCCATCGTCAACAAGTCATTGCACACCCTGTTGCACCGAAGAGGCCATCACCAATTGAGCACAGCGCTCGTTCGCAATGGCAGGATCTACGGCCAGCAGACTCGCGCAATCTCATACACATTCATCCCTAGGCTGCTCTTCAAAGCATCAACCAGATTGCCCGTCATCATCGTCGGCGGAGCCGCAGCTTCAGGCGTGTACGTCGTGTCCAAGGTAGAAGAAGCAAGGCAATCTGTACAGAACAGCATAGGAGAAGCATGGGGTACCGTCAATGGCGTACTGACACGAGCTGGAGGCGCATTAGGTACAGCGGGAACGGCTGTGGGAGAAAGCGCTGATGAAGTCAGGCAGTTTGGGAGTGGAGTATGGAGTAGCGTATCGTCCTATCTACAGAGTATACTCGAAGCTGGGACAGAAGAAGGGCAGCAGGAACACTCTGGGAGCGATCGGCAAGAACCGCCCAAGAAGAAGACTCCTACACCCAACGAGATGGCAGCTGCTGCTGCAATGGCTGCTAGTCTACCTATGGTAAGTCACGCAGAGGACGACGACGAATCTGACAACGACGGACGAGGCGACGACCCGACGCAAGATCTCATGATGTTGACCAAGAAACTCATAGAGATACGCTCCATCCTGCTCAGTATAGATCAGAAGGAGAGCCTACAGCTACCTGCTATCGTTGTAGTGGGAAGCCAAAGTAGCGGGAAGAGCAGTGTCCTCGAAGCAGTCGTAGGAAGGGAATTTCTGCCCAAGTGAGCAGGCCTGTCAGACTGAAGCATTCCAAAGTAGCCTAATGTATGATCTTTAAGGGGAAACAACATGGTCACACGCCGGCCTATCGAACTCACACTCATCCACACGCCCGCGACTCCATCAGACCCGCATCCCAGAACATTTGCCGAATTCCCGGTCTTTTCACCAGGAAAGCACATCTTCGACTTTAGCGAAGTGCAAAAGAAGCTTTTCGACATGAACATGTCCGTTCCATCCTCTCAAGCCGTCTCGTCCATCCCCATCGAGCTTCGGATTTCCTCGCCACATGTTCCCGATCTATCTCTCGTCGACTTGCCTGGGTATATCGAGATAGAGTCGGACGGCCAGCCTAAAAATCTAAAAGACGAGATTGCCGCTCTATGCGAGAAATATATCAAGGCCCCAAATATTATCTTAGCGGTGTGTGCTGCAGACGTAGATCTGGCAAACTCGCCTGCGCTAAGTGCGAGTCGAAGAATAGACGAATGGGGCGAGCGGACTATAGGCGTCGTTACCAAGATGGATCTAGTAGACCCTCAGCATGGCGCTGATATACTTACAAATAAGAAATACCCCCTCTCGCTAGGGTATGTAGGAGTAGTATGTAAAGCTGCTGCCAAATCGAGAGAAGGACGAGAACTTATCCGCGTCAAAAATGCACAAGACGAAGGATTGGCAGGGCCTGTTCGAAGACAGGAGCAAGCGTACTTCGGTACTCATAGAGAGCAATTCGATAAAGAAGGAATACAAGTCACTACGGACTTCTTGAAGAGGAGATTGATGCACGTCTTGGAGGAAAGCATGGCAAACTCCCTACATTCCATCAGCAATTCTGTACAGCAAGAATTAGAAGAAGCAAAGTATCAATTCAAAGTCCAATACAACGATCGGACGGTATCTCCCGAGAGCTATCTGGCAGAAACACTAGACATCCTCAAGCTTAAACTGGGACAGTTCAAAGAATACTATGGCAAACCCAAGATTCGAGAGATCCTCAAGGGCACGTTGGAGTTTCAAGCGATGAACAAACTCGCAGAATGGTACTGGGTCGACAATACCGAAGAAGGCGATATGCGAAACCTCTCTGGCATCGCAGCACAGATGGACGAGTTGAAAGCACGTAAACTGCGGAATCCAGATTCTGTCAAAGGCCAGGTTGATCCTTCTACATTATGGAAACGGAAATTGGACGCTGCTACTTCTGCCCTGACGAAATCTGGCGTTGGACGGAAGTCCACTCAAGTGGTAGTCGACACTCTTCGTACACACATATCTTCCGGGTTGATGGAAGGAGAGCCACTTGTCAACCACGCTTCCATCGCTGAGCGCATCTATGCGTACTCGGATGCCATCTTGCGCAATAAATTCCCTGGAACAGCAGAGTTGATCGAGACGTGCATCAAGCCGTACAAACATGAAGTAGAGCTAGATCCGGAAGGCCGTGACTGGGAGAAAGGGCGGAAAGAGAGCATTGAATTGCTGAATAGGGAAATAGGATATCTTGATAGTGATGTTGGGAGAATTAGAGATGAGGTTGGAGGAAGCAGGAAGTTGAAGAGCGTCATCCAGTATATCGATGACTTGGAAGCGAGGGAGAAACAGAAGATCAATGCAAGGAGAGCGGCGATGGCACAGAAGTTGAAGGGAGGCGCATCACTGCAGGATCGGCAAGACGTCGAGAACGAACTTCTGAAAGAAGACGCTGAAGACCCTACGCGGCCCGCATATTCTACTCTTCTCATACAGAAAGGTAGGCTTGCCTGATTCTTCAGAGTCATGTACAGTACTGATGATTCGGTTCCAGCACGCGAAGCTAGGGCACATCAAGGAACTATTGCCTTGCTCAAAGCTCGGATAGCAATCTTGAAATCAAGGCAGTGCACACGATATTCAGAGAAGACAGCCGATGACATGCGCATATACTGCCCTGAAGCTTTCCTCAATATCGTAGCCGACAAGCTAGCTACGACAGCAGTGCAATTTGTGAATATCGAGCTTCTACAGGAGTACTTCCACTTGGTAAGCGAAATTGTCCTCAGCATTTGGGAGCCTAGGCTAAAGCGGTTGACTTTGTTCGCAGCTACCGCGGCAAATAGAAACTCAGATGGGTTACAACCTGACACGAGAAGAGATCCTAGACTTCGCTCGAGAAAACCCAAAGTTCAGGCACCACCTCGACCTGCAAGACAGGAAAGAAAAGCTCGAGCTTGTATCCGAGAAGTTGAGCGCACTGCTGAGATTGCAGCAAGAGAGGCAAGGGCCTATACGACATGCTTCTTCATCTGCTTCAGCATCAACGAGGGGCAGTGGGAATAGACGATTTGGATTGTTTTAGGTTTCATGGGAGTTGGCTTGGAGGTAGTGACGCATATACGAACATGTTGCATGTATATTTTATAGTTAGAACCGAGCGTAAAGAACCCACATCTCCCTATCGAACAAGGCTGCTCTGGACGAACAAGGCTGATGTAACCGAAATCTACAGAAGATCATAAGCGCTGCAGTCGAAAGATACTATGAGGGATAAACAACAACGAGAGGAAGAAGTGAACGACCTATAAACCTGATACTACTGCTAGAAAGCGTTACTTGCGAGTCTAGTTGGCCTTGATTCGAGGGAGCCAAACTTTGAAATGGCAAGAAACGGAACGAAGGGAAAGACGAATAATGTAATCACGTATACTTGACGTGACTCTCGGTTCTCGACCTCTGATGTCCTGGGCGAGACCTTGAAGGAGCCTGTCTCGATAGCTCATTTAGTGTATTGTTAGATAAGCTCTTCACGATGTCCAGATGTCGCCTTATACCATCATGTAAAGGATAGCCGGAAGACAGACAAGTATCGATGTACCGAGCAAGCTCAAGATGGATGTGGGGATAGTATGTTTGGGAGCATTTGCGAAGCGTCTGCGGAAAGAGTTAGCCTTCTGACGTTGAGGATGAGCGGAGATCGAGACTCACGAGGACGACTTTGTCGAAGCCACTTTCGAACAGATCTGCATGGAACTGCTGTGCAGCCTCGCGATTTGCAAGAGTCTTTGCGAGCTTGTTTACAAGTCGCATATGCGCAGCGAGATAGCCTGACAGAGAGGGACAAGTTTAGACTACGAATATCGCCTTGTGACGGAAGCGGATGTAAGCTTACTCATTGCTTCGAACTCGACGCCGCCAGTCATTCCGCCCGGTACAGTCGGCTCTTCTAGCTTGTCTTCTTCGATATTCTCTAGTCTCCAATATTTGTTGCCAGAGTGGCATAGTACCCTTCGAATGAAAAGTCAGCACTCGCTCGTCTGCGCGTCCGCGGGTTAGAGTAGCCTACCAAAAGTAATCGGAAAGGGTCCCGATCATCTCGTCCATCCACACCTTGAAGGGTCGCTTTTTGTGCGCCTGCTTGATGAAGTCCGGTCTTGCTTCTTCCTTCTCATTAGGCGGGCCAATGACCAGGCTCCTTGCGAGCGCATGAGCGCCATTCCTGCTTTCGGCCGCTGTAAAGTCGGTAGAATTCTCCAATGTTGTGGCCGCGAATGGCATGTCGGATGTAAAGCCTGCTGATTCCCATGTTGATGATCCAGTGCTGCCTTTCTGATCCGACGAATGGTGGTGATGCGAGAATACATCAGGCATGGATAGGCTTGGGGATTGATCATCGTCTTCTGCTTCCGCCCAAGCATCGGAGGATATTGTACCGAACCCATCTGAGATTGACCAAGGCTTGCGCCATACTGACTTGGGTACG
The DNA here is from genome assembly GCA_001972285.1 of Erythrobasidium hasegawianum. Classification (NCBI taxonomy): domain Eukaryota; kingdom Fungi; phylum Basidiomycota; class Cystobasidiomycetes; order Erythrobasidiales; family Erythrobasidiaceae; genus Erythrobasidium; species Erythrobasidium hasegawianum. The sequence continues at coordinate 1,723,210 of BCII01000007.1, read as the reverse complement.
GCTCGTGTAGGATGAGGAAAGACTTCATATAGCCCAAGAATGAGTTCGACGATGCATTGCCGAGCGCTTAGATCGCCTGGTCGCTTCTCGGAGTAGAGCAATTCTATCATCGGCCGGAAGGGAGAAGGAGAGTAGCTCGCCAAGCACTGCAACCCGCACTGAATGAAGTCTGTTAGTAGAACCCTGACCAAAGACACTTGGGCCTTGCTCACATCGCTCATGAGGAGTGCCCGGAAACACTTGAGCAGTTCCAGAAGCACGGCATCGTCATGTTGTTCTTGCCTGAACGCGCATATCTTAATGATGGACTCCGATGAATCAGGGAACAGCACACATACCTCCATTCGACCGTCAAAGTCTCATGCAAGCGTTCCATCATGCCTTCGTATCCACCCAGCCTGCTCCACTCGTGCAGCCATTCCAACTTCTCATTCCTTAGCAACACTCTCAGCTTCCTCAGATCCTTGACAGGATCTAGCGTCCTCAGCGTCTTAGTCTTAAGCATTCGAGCTTGTACCGCCGCAGCTTGCGTGATAGCTGGGTCGATCTGATATGGCTGAGAGGAAGCATGCGAGCTTTGTGCAGACATAGTTGCGCTGTGCATAGTTGGCGGTGAAGCGACTATAGTGAACCCATCTGGAATCTCAGGAGATGTAGCAGTCACTCCTGTTCCAGACATGAACGACTTCATCTTCTTTACCATTTTAGGTCTTTTCTTCACTTCTTTGCTCGGACTTTGGCTTGACAAGTCTTTGAAATCAGGAATTGGAAGTCTGGTCTTTGCGTTACTGTTTGTGAGAGGTGTGTCCGACGTTGAAGTAGAGGAGATCGTGGCTGATTTTAGCATACCGCTCTTGACGTTCAAATCTAGTGCCAGCATTTTGCGCGCGACCGTAGAAGAAAGATTCATGGTGCTCTGTGGATAATCGCAAAGTCTTAAAGTGAGGATATGGGGACCTCAGACGAATAATAACGTACTATGAGCTCCTCAAAAGCTTGCTCTACATTTGCCGGCGGACCTTGGGCAATAGTCATTGACCTAGGTCTAGGCCTCGCTCGCGTCGAGCTTTGCCGTTGATTGTCGATGTTATGAGAGGGTGCTGAGATTGTGCGATCCATCTGTACACTTCTTCTGACGAATTTGGCATCTTGAAGAAGGACGGGGCTAGTTTTGGCTGAAGCCGGTGCAGCCTGCAATGGTATAGGCTGTTTGAGTGGTGCGTGTTGTTGTTGTGGTACGGCTTCGAACAAGGTTGCAGGCACCGGCACCCGCTGAGGACGCTCTTGCGCCTGATGGGATCTTTCCGATCTTTCGCCTGGCAAGGGTAGAGGAACCAAAGCAGGTTCTCCAGCATTGGTCGCAAGCTGCACAGAAGCCACAGTCGTTCGCACAATATTCGTGACCTTTGTCTCTATAGGCGGCTGTTCAGACGTTGATGCGCTTTGCATTGTAGACCGAGCCAGGACCATTGGCGTCGCATGTCCATAGACGGCTTCATCGTCGTCGTTATCCCTTCCAGCAGTAGTAAGAAGGTTGGACGGCTGCTTGGTGTGTCCTAGTTGCTTCTTCTGCGGGCTTGCGGCCATCCATTCTGCCGGTTTTGGTGTGCTGTTGGCTCTTTGACGTTTGTTGATGAATGCAGAAGCCGGTACAGTCGTAGGCCTGCTATTACTTGTCGTTGTTGTTGTTTGCGGAGTTGATGTAGCCGGTGTTGATACGTGTTTGGCAGACCGGGGCGTCAGAGGAGTAGTGATAGCTGGAGAAGGTGAAGAAGGAGCAGGATTGGATCTGAAAGCTTTCTTTACGGGAGAAGAAGGTGCGGCTGGAGCGCTGCCATTCTCTTTGTCGTCGCTGTAAGCTGCCTGCGCCTGTAGATGTTGTGGTTGCTGGTCGCGTGAAGCTGAGTCGCCCGAAGAAGAAGAAGCTGGCGGCAGTCCGATGTCAGTACACACTATATATCTGGCAGTCAATCAGTCGTACATCCATTGCTTCTTGTGCTTGAATTGCTGGATTTCGCGGTTCTGATTTGGCTCGCGGCGTGCTTTTGCTCGTACGCTCTCGCTCTTTCTCTGACGCTTCCCTGCTTGATGTTGCTAGTTGCATTACTGCTCATCTTGCTGTTATTGCTATTATTGTTGTTGCTGTCTGTGTTCCATCTTGACGCTGCCGCACTGCTCGAGCCAGGGTTCACCCCAGTCACCAGTTTGCGCAATAGCGGGCTGCGACCGTCCATCGCCATCTCGAACGGTTGAGGGATCAGGATTGGCGACTATCCGAGCACCATGTATAAGGTAGGTTATCGCACAACGACAGCGAAAAACACAAGTCACGTGCATATCAGCTAAGCTCGCGTCTCTTCGGCACCCTGGGCATCCTCGTCGCTGCTGCTATCGCTGTCGCTGCTATCACTAGACTCGCTGCTCGTGGAGCTAGAATCTTCTTCCTGCTTGGCCGGAAGGTCAGCCGGCGCATCCTGCACATCTTCGCCCTCGAGCTCCCTCTTTCGCTTGCGATTACGGTCTGGATCAAAGTCCCGCCTTTCTGCATACTCTAGCGTGCCCTCTGACAGCATCTTATCCACAGTAGAAGCAGGCCATATCTCAAACTCCGGCCATTCGAGTACAGCTGTCCCGCGAAGCGCATCTTCCAGTGTTGCAGTTTTCAAACTCGCCTGGACAAGCCATACCTTCCGTGCTGTTGTGACTGGGAGCTTTGGCTTCAGAGTTTCTGGCGATGGCTCTTCCAGCTCCACGTCTGGGAGGGCTGCCCATGTAGGTTTTGCTGGTAAGCTCGAAGGTGGAGCTGGAAGAGGAATATCTTCTTTTGGCTTCTGACCTTCGATGCGAGCAGGAATAATGGGCTGCGCATCTCTGGGTACGTATGTAGAAGGGCGCATGGGGACAGGAAGCAGGATTGTGTGTATGCCGGCGTCGAAGGAGCTACTGGCGCTCAAGACAGTCGACAGCTTTGCCTCCAGCTCATGATTGTGTGTAGTCTTGCTCGTTGCTTTCCTCCTAGATGCATCATACTCAGACACCGTAACGGTCATCAACAATTTCCGTTGCCTAAGATATGAAGATTAGCCTAGAATCCCTAGTCGTTGTATACTCCGGACGTACTTCTGATTGAAAGCCGTCTTGTTAGCTTTATGTCTCTCCATCTCGCTCGGCAGGAATAGCAATTCGACACCTCTTGCTCCCAGTTTCTTCTTTAGATTGAGCTCCTTCTGCGGTAAGCTCGCAACACGTTCATGCAATGGAGCAGCTGTATTGTTTCCGTGCTGGTGGTGGTGATGTTGCGATGCTCTGCCTTTGCCTTTGTTGCTTTCTTTCGCCAAAGTAGCGCCGAAATCCTTTACTTTCTCACCGACTTCGCGCAGGAAGCTCATGTCTCTCCACATAGCTACATCGCCATAGTGTGCCATGTCGACAAAGCTCGTTCGCTCGCGCTCCCCGCTGCAGCCAGTTTTCGTCTTGTGTGTTTGCGTGCATGGCAGGGAGCACGTCCGGACGTTGCAGCGAGGACAGGTGTACTTGGATGTTGCAGTCGTACATATTGCGCATGGTACGGCGCGAGAAGTCGAAGGCACGGGTGCAGAGTCCATAGGAAGGAAAGGCTTATGAGAAAACGAAGCGATACGAAACAAGTCTTGAAGGAGACCTTGATCCATGTACTTCTTTGTATGTCTTCACAACAGGCATTGTACTACTGATCGCAACATTTAATCTAAATCCTCTAGTCCTTTTCGTCAGGTCACGACCCTTGCGTACTTTGATGCCTTGTGTTCCTAGCAATCTCCCCTATCGATAGACTGTTTCTATGCCTTGTAGTATTCGTCTCCTGAGGTGCCGACTGTCGTCTCTGCACGGCGCCAGCCGAGTCCGTACGTGCAAGCGAGAGCGCATTCGGTGACGGCTGCAGCTGCCGAGCAGCATCTGATGACTGCACAGCACTTGGAGTAGCAGAAGTGGCACTCGTGGCATTAGATAAACTTTCGTGTGACCCAGCTAGAGGCGCTTCGTCCCACTCTGCGAAGTTTTCGGTGATGGGTGAAAAGGGCATCCTTCCATCGCTACTATCCTTACGCTTGGGATATACAAACGACGAGAAAGCGGTTGATCGATTGGGAGAAGCACGATGAGGAGTGTTTGAGGGCGGAAAGAATGAGCCTGAAGGAGGAGCTCGCAAGCCAGAGGGTTTAGCAGTTTGTGAGTACGGTGATTCAATAGGGCCTGGCGTGCTGCTTATGCTGCCGGGAGAGACGACCTCCTCAGAAGACACTATGGAGGAGAACAAGGATGAGACGGCGGCGGAGAGAGACGGAGTTTGACGATGTTGAACCAACCCTCTGCCGGACCCCGCTCCGCTTTGCCCTGCGTTGGCTGCATCAGAAATACCCCCCATACCACCAGAAGTGCTCTCCCAAGGCGATCTTGGTCCAGGTGAGATGTTCGTGAGATCTCGTTCTGGACTATCCGGTTCATGCTGATCCGCATAATGTCCTAATCGTGCCGTAGATTTCTGTGCTTTACGGCTAGCCTGCCGCCGCGAAGCGGTCGCGTTACTGAAGACGGGTAGGAGGTAACGCTCATCCAGAACATTGAACCACTGTCCATCGCGCCAGACAGCCCCATCCGCGTTGACATCATCTTCAGCAAATGAAGCGCTGGATGCACTCGGTAGAACTTCAGGATCGTCATCGTCCGAGTCGATAGTATCATTGCCGGCAGCGCGGTGTGGACTCGTCGGGCTATAGCGTTTGCCGTTATGTAGGGAGTGAACGGAAGAGTTGCCATAGTCTCGGTAGATTGACTCTCCTGCTTAGCGTGTCAGGAATGCACGGAACATGTCGAACTAGTCGCACTCACCGGCTCTAGGTAATGTCATAGGACCTTCCTCATCCGAGCTGTCGTCTTCATCCTCCACCACGCCTGTCCTGATGCCCACAATCTCGATCATCTTGCTGACTGTACCTCCGAATATGACCAGGGTGATCACTACAGTGACAAGCACAGTCGTCCGCAAAGACTTTGCGTTGTGCCCTTTGATACCAGCTGCGAGAGCTACACCGACAGCTCCGCGCAAACCTGCCCAGAACATCATTACTTGATATGACTGAGGCAGTTCCTCGCCCCGCTGGCCTCGGGCACGGAAGACGACGTTGACGAGCTTCGCGATAGGAAATACAGCAGCCCATCGCGCTGCTACTACAGCGAGCTAGAAGGGAAAAGCAGGAGTTCAGCGGATTATTGCTAAGGATCATGGAAGGCAACAGCATACCGCAGTGACGAAGATAAACAGCGGCTTGTAGACCAGATCTGTCTGAGTGAACAGACTGAGCCCAAGGTAGATGAAGATGAAATTCTCGCAGAGCTGGGCTAAGCTCGCAAACATGTATTTTGTAGATTTCTGTGACCGTCTGGACATGTTGTGATATGCATAATGCTTGAGTGTGATACCACAGAAAAGCAGTGATACGATCCCTGCAGAGAATGATCTTGGTCTCCAGAACTTGCAATTGCAGTGAAGGTCCGCTTACCGCTCATAGTCAAGCCATTGCTGAAGAAGTAGCTAGTGTAAGCGATCAGGATGATGAGGCACGACTCGATTTCCGGATATTCGTTCAGCCTCGAATGCTTAAGCATGAGAGAGCAGCCTAGTCCGAAGACGACTCCCAGCGCCATCGAAGTAAGGAAGATGAGCAAGAAGATGCCGACGCCATGGAAGAATGAGAGTATATGGACTGTCTCTCCATGAAACTGGGAGAGTGTTCTACCAAAAAACGCAATTCAGTGAGGATCCTCACGGTCACTTAGTACCAAGTGGCCTTACTCAAACATGACAATGGCTACCGCATCATTGAGTATACTTTCTCCAAAAATGATGCTATATAGCTTCGGGTCAACCTTTAGCTGGTTGAATATGGCGAGCTGCGAAGCGGAGGCTTAGCAGAATCTCCCAGTAAACGGTCGCAACATACGATTGTCACGGGATCCGTCGCTGAAAGGGTGGAGCCAAAGATTAGACATTCCACGATGCCTAATGATAAGCCTTCTAAACCGAGAAGAGCCCAAATGTAGACCAGTACTCTGCGTAGCAATTTCAGCGAGACTCTTGCGCTCTGTTTGGCATGTTTCAACATACCCTAAGACTATAGCAGAGATAAAGGTACCGGCGAACGCAAACGTCAAGATGACGCCAAAGTTGCGAAAGAAGTTGGCCTGTTTCAGCTCGAAACCGGAATTGAGGATAATAGGCGGAAGGAGGACATTAAGGAGGATGGTATTTTCTGACAATAGAGATCCGCTTAGCATGGCATGGCAGCTGCATGCTCGTGAACCTACTGAAGGAGATCATGCCCTGCACCACAGTTCCAGGCGCGAGTCGCACGACGAGCCCAACGAAGCCGCCAGCAACCAAGGCCTGGAATATTACAGTTTGAGCAAGCTTTGACCAGATTATATCGTCTTTATACGCACCACGATGGTTTCATGGACGCTCTTTATGCGTCGGACTTTCAGGTAGTAGGAGACCCAGAAAGACAGGATGAGTAAACAGAGGACGAGTAAGACTGCAAGAAGCATGCAATAGGCAGGTAAGATTGCCCAAAGTCAGCTCTCTTTGCTGCGTGTTGCGACTCTAGAAGTTCAGGGATTGCCCGTACGCGCTCTCGAGGACCACAGTTCCTGCGGAGGTTGGATGAGCACAGGTCTGACATTGAACGATTGTACTGTTCAGGGTACCTCTACTTCTGGATCCAGAGGAATAATGGGCGCCAACGGAGCGCCCTCGTCGATATCGTCTCCAACATCGGGCATCTTTCTTCTTTACTTCGCTGCGGGCAGCTCCAACTTCTGACCTCTAGCAGCCTATCAAGGCTTGATGCTCTTGGTTAAAGCAATGCGAAAGCAAATTTGTCCCTGAGTTCTCAAAGAGTCGGTCGGCAATATAGAAGCGCATCGATACTCGACTCCAGCGTGTCATCAGAGGTGATTATGAAGATACGCTACACATGCAGTATCGATGTAGAGACATACTTCGTTCTTTTCAGGGACAAGATCGGGACTGATATTCGTGAAAGACTTGCATGAGGGAGTTCTTTGAACGCGCTAGACTACATTGTTCCATTCCATGAATGTTCCTTATCGGCTCTCGGAATCATCACAAGCTAATGACACTCTCAAAGTACCTTAGTGAGGCGCTCATTTGCGGTATCGAAGTTAATAACTTTCCAGATGTTCTGGAAGAGGGAATGAGTCAGCTATGCGTGGTCATTTATCTTTTGCAGAAACAAGGCTCACTGCCAGGTAGTCGGGCTTGCGGTTTTGGTGTTGCAGGTAGAAAGCGTGCTGGGATAGCCAAGGCGGATCAGCGCGACTCGAAGGTGGGATAGCTTGTTTGACATACCTCCCACATATCGATACCGATCAGCGGAGAGAGAGTAAGTAGAGGATCCTGGTTTGCGGTGGTCGCAATGCTCAGTCTCTTCGTGACGGGATCAACGCCCTGGCAAAGCTACCCATCAGACTACGGCTTGAGTACACTAGCTTGTGTACACATACGAGCCAAGCCCAGCCAGAGCCCTGAATGCCTGCGGCTGCTGCATTCATGCGCTTCTTGAGCTCGTCAAGGGACCCGAAGTCTCGCGAGATGAGCTCATCCAGCTTGCCGTCATTGAGCTTTCCACCTCCACTCTTCTCGGGTGCGAGGTTGCCCCAGAAGAGAGTGTGGTTGATGTGGCCTGACCGGCTTTAAATCAGCGTGACCCTGTGCAAAGAAGCCTGGCCTTGCGCACCTCCTCCGTTGAACTTCATAGCAGCTTGTAGCTCGATGGCCTTCTTGACGTCCCTGCTCTCTACAGCTTGCTTCATGCCATCTTCCGCTGCGTTCAGCCCATTGACGTAAGTTTGATGGTGTTTTGAGTGATGAAGCTCCATGATTTCGCCAGAGATAGCGGGCTCAAGATCACTGTAGCCATAGCCCAGTTCAGGCAGTGTGTGCTTGCTGCGAACGCTTCGGGCTGCAGAAGCTTGGCTCAAGGCGCGAGCTGCAGGTCGGATTACTCGGGCAGTCAACATGTTGTAGGGAGGAATGTGTCTTGAAAGGCGATATGTAGTTGCTTGGCTACTTTGCGCCAGACCAAGCTTGTCACGAGTTTAGAGAATGCAAGAAGGCAGGATCTTTCAGGCACTTTGCACGTTTTCTACAGGGGTATTGAACGAGACTATATTGACAATAAAGTGTAAGGTAGGTTGCCCGTTGCATCAATTTGGCTACAAATTTGGGGCTAGCTCATCAAAGAAATTGAAACCGGCATGATTCCATGACATGCTCAACCACTCCTGGAAGTCCGGCCGTCCGAACGAGGAAGATCCGTTTTCACTGACTGGGGCCGCAGAAGGATCACGTTGAGGAGCGCTTTCACTCCCTGCCCAGGCCGGGATGTCAACGTCATGCGTATAGCTGCCACTTGCAGCAGTAGCAGTGAGTGGATATCCTGATGCAGCTGATGCTACAGGCACCGCCGCCGCGCGAGCTTCAATCAGCGCGAGAGACTGTGCTATTCCCGGGGTGTGTCGAGCTCCCGAAGCTAGTGCTCGCCGAAAGATATCCAGCTTCTCGATAATAGCAAGTCTCTCTGAAGGTGCGGCTTCTTGAAGCTGAAGAACGAAGACTGTCGCTCCGAGAAACGCGGCGTAAGACATCAGGTACGTCAGGTTATGAAGAGCGAAGGCTGGCGAGTCTGAAATTCAGCTTGTGTGCACAGACTTTCGAAGCTCAGCTCAACTCACTGCGTTCATGCAGCAACAGCAAGCACCTAACCTCTTCTGCTCGCTGAAGACAGATTGCCGCTGCGTCTGGGACATTCCAGTCCGGCTGCTGTGTATAAAACGGCCTGTAGAGTAATATCCAGGCAGCGCGCAGCATGGCACTAAGGAAACGCGCGCCGATCAGCGGAGTTTGGGTTAAAATTGAGCGAGGGATGTACTTCATGGTGACAATATGCGGTGGTGCACATACGTATGGCATCTGGGACGTATCGATGGCAAGATGTCGTGGAAATGTTTGCCAGAAAGCATCGAGAGCTTGTCGAGTTTGTGGGAGGTACGACTTGCAGGTCAGAGAGCGTTCTGCAGCCGGAGAGTAGAGCTCGCGATAGGTCTCATCAATGAACCGCCAAATTTTGGAAGAGTACATGAAGCATTCCGTCTGATAATTTGGTTGAGGAGGATAATTTAACGACATCGTTTCGCAGACAGGTACCCAAGGTACCGCGTCACATTGAAGGTCGACTGCAAAAGGTCAGTCCTGGTACTAACAGGTAGGTGTTGGTCTACGTACTGGGCGGACATGGCATGTTCGGACATAACTGGAGCATAGGCATACGGCCAAGCCAGACGGAAACGGCCTTGTCCCATCTACCGGGTGCTTCAGCTTGAGCTGCCCATGAAAGGGACGTATGACGTACACGTAGGCTGACCACACCAGCTGTAATTGCGCATTTCTCTCCTCAGGCTCTTCCGCGGAAATTTGCAGGTGCAGCCCTCGGTCTTGAACCATCCTAATGGCTATACCAATGTATACCCATCCAGAAGACCACTTGCCGAGAGCGCAGTCTCGTCCGCCGAAAGATCTACAGAGATCTGTGAGATTAGCCTAAGAATGTAGGGCTCGGCTAGCATACTTACAACAGAGCTTGGATAGTCGGATAGTCGTTTTGATGGATATTGTGTCCTAGAAGTCGACGAGCTTCATCCTGTCACGTCCATTAGTCCGATACGGCGCCCACGATGGAATAGACTAGCCTCGAACAGCTCTGCTCTATCCTTCAGCGAGGGCACATGCCTAGAAGCTTGGGCATAGATTGTGCAGAGTAGGAACTTGTTGTAATATTTGCCGCCTAATGCCATGTCGCGCATAAAAAGATGCCTCTGGACGGTCGAGAACTTAGATTTTGCGTCAGCGAGATACACACTATTACAGGTGCAAGCATACCTGAGGTACTTGCCAGCAAAAGAACGTGTCGATGAGAAGGGTGCTCTCCATCGGTGTAACAGACATGCCCTCTTCCAAAGCGCACACAGCTGCATGAGCGAGGACATCGAATCTGCGGTCCATTGAAGGCGTGACTGCGGAAAGAGGAAGAACAGGTCCAGCAGCTATCTGGTCTAGCAAGGGTTGATGGAGGTGAGAGCTTTCGCCAAAGTGCTCTAATCGGCCGTCTGCTCCCAAACTGAAAAGAAGCTTAGGCGTGCGATTGGCACTATCAGTCTGTATAAGCGTGAAGGATGATGACGCGGGCGGCTGCTTCGCAGCTGACGCGCCAGATGCGTCGCCGGGAGTGGTAGTAGGTGTACGCGAGGCTGAGCGTGGAATACCCATGATGGCTTCTACGCTGTTGAGAGTGAGTGTACTAGTGTTCGTGATCAGATTAGGGCATAGCATAGCAAGGAGAGTCTCACGTTGTCTCAGACGCTAAACTGCAGAACTTTCCCCTCTTGAGGCAGTAAGAGCACGCCTGTATGGCAGCACCACCCTCGCATCTTCTTTTACCGTGTCGACACGCACTGCAAGAATCGCCATCTGAATCGCCAGCTTCGGTGTCAGCGCCTGCGGGATTGGGAAGCCGCGAAAGCCCACAGTGCCTCTTCTTGGGGCGTTTCGCCTCCCGCTCAGCGTCTTGTGTGGTCTGTAGTGGTTGGGAGTCGTCAGCCATGTCAGCCATCCCTCGACTTGCTGCAGTCGCGCAAGAAGGAGAGGGTTGAAAGCGGTCAGACCTCTGAAGGTCCAGCTTGTTTGGCCATTCGAAGCTTTGTCATAAGCCAACCGAAACTTTCTGTCAGCTCGCTCTGAGGTTGCATCAGCTGCCAGAGCGGTATTGTTCTTGCTCTGCTCGATGTTTCGGAAAGCACCAAATCTATCGTCGCAAAGTCCCATCAAATCGAGCGCACGCCGCGCTCTCGCGCAAGAGATTGCTGAGAACCTTCATGCCTCACTCGAAGATGTCAAGTCTGTGCTGCCAGAGGGATTGCGACAAGCGAAGGGAACGACCTCCGCTGGCGAGCATTTCACTCTGTTCTCGTCGCCGGAAGATAGCGAGCCTTTGCTGTTCAGGCTAGGAAAGGGCGAGTCAGGCCTTCTGATTCCAACCGGTAGGTAGAGTTGCGAAAAGAGAAGTACAAAGTTGACCGCCTTTCGCAGTTTACATGCTTGCGCGCCTCCCTGATCTGTCGAAGCTACCCTGCCTTGTTACAAATGACATGGTCCTGGAGAAGCTCCTTGGCGGTGCAGATCTGATGCTGCCTGGTATATCTAAGGCGTCACTCCTCGGACTTCCCGATGATATGCCAAAAGACGGCCTCGTTGCTATCGGCACTCTGAGCGTTCCTGGAGCAATACGGGCTGTCGGACTCCTCTCTGCCCTTTCGACAAACCTGAAAAGAGCCAGTACTGGCAAGGCCGTCGAGATCCTGCACGTCGAAGGCGATACATTGTGGAGTCTAGGCAGCAAGAAGATAGCCGAGCCGCAGATAAAGAACAATGTTGAAGCTGTGCCTACATCAAGCGCAGCGCCAGACGACGTCGTTGCTGCCGTCTCCGGACTTACGATGGATGAATCCGAAGATCCAGGAATCACTTTGTCGCAAGAGGACGTCGATTCTCTACTTCAGGACGCTCTGCTCTATGCCATCAGCCAGAAGCTGAGCAAAGACAGCCAAGCACTTCCCATGACGGCCTCCAAGCTTTTCGACACGTATATCTTGCCATCGCGGCGCGCAGCCGCAGCTAGCCACGACGTTTCTATACGCAAGAGCAGCTTCAAAAATGCAAGCGCCTTCTTGAAACAAGCAAAGAAGGATGGCTTGATCTCTACTAAAGAGTCGAAGGGCGGCGATCTTTCCATCACCGCGGTCAATCCGCAACATCCTCTGTATGTCTCTACTCTGGCTATGGGCACAGACCTTGTCTGAGCTGCCCTTGATAGGTTAAAGGACTTCAAGCCATACAAAACCGTAGCTGACTTGCAGCGACAAGAACGCAAGAAGGAGGAGCGGGATGAACACAGCCAAGCCAAGTCATCGCAACGCAGCGCCTCGGTCGTGCAGCTGTATAAGCCGCATGGACAGTCGTTAAGCTTGTGTACCGCCCTAGGATTCCCGTAAGTCGGACTGTATTCGCAAGACACGACTGAACTGACAAATATGTACAGTAAGGATGGATATGCCTTACCTACCGAAATAAGGGCTGCAGTCAACGACTACATAGTCAAGCACTCGCTTGTCAATCCTCATGACCAGTCCTATGCTTCACTGGACGAAGAGCTATCTTCGGCAGTGCTGAAGAAAGGCGAACAGCTGGATTTCATGCCTCGCTCGCAAGTTGCTGATCGGCTCTTGAGCAACATGCAAGCTTGGTATAAAATAACAGTGCGCGAGGGTGGACGAGAAGAAGAATACCTCCACAAGGGCATAGCAAGTTCTATCGACATATCGGTCAAGAAACGGCAAGGAAAGAAGCTCGTCACCATTATTGAAGGCTTAGAGACATTCTTGATATCACCTCAACGGTTTGCTGAGGAAATGCAGGTCAAGTGTGCGAGCTCGTCTACCACTAACGAACTGCAACAATCTACACCAAAAAAGCCGCTTCACGAAGTGGTGGTCCAGGGCAATCAGGTACCTATATGTTCTAAAGAGTTGATAGAGCATTACGGCATACCTAAGCAGTCGATAGTTGTACACAAATGAAAAAACCTTGATATTGCCCCTCTTTCGCTTATCGTTGCCGAAAGATCTGCACCTTGAGCAGGCTTTCTCGTATACCTGGATGCTCAAACTACGTCTACCCTTGCGAAAGCTCAGTCTCGTTGGGAAGAGCTACTTGATTCTCCTCTGTCTGGCTTGCATCAATCTTCTCTGCTTCATCGCGGCTATCGCGCTTTTCGCACCTGATCAGCGCAAACGAAGAGTAGGCTTTCTTCGCGTCTTTGTTTTGATGCAGCTTATATCAGCCTTGCAGGTACTCGCTCTCTGTACCGTTGCCTGGACTCTCGGACTCCGACATGCTTTGGGTAATTCCGTGTCGATAATGGATGTCGACATCAGCTGAGATGCAAGACCTTCAGACGCGGATCACATCAGCGCAATAGACAACGCAACGCGACAACTCGTCGCAAGAGGAAGAAGACCGATAACTTGCGGACTCTTCTTCTCTCTGGGACACTCGACTATCGTTATAACAGTCACGCTTGCGATCGCGATAAGCGTCGGTGTTGCGGATCACCTAGGAGGAGTTTCAAGCGTAGGAGGCTATATCGGAGTCTCCGTATCTTCCTCTTTCCTCCTCATCCTTGCCATCATCAATTCTTTCGTACTGCACCGTGTACTCAAGGAGCGCAAGAGAATACTAGTGCGTACCTTCATCACCCATACCGCTCGCGCTGATTACCAAATTGACCTCCAGCGAGGCGAATATGAGCCTTCGGAGCCGCGTCCAATGTTTGGCTTTATCGCGAGGGCTGTGAGACCGCTGTTGCGCTTGATAGACAGACCCTGGAAGGTAAGGAGGCTTGAATGCTCGTTCTGCATGAGAGCTGAGTTGTGCCTCCAGCTCTACCCGATTGGCATTCTGTTCGGGTTTGGCTTTGACACCGCGAGCGAGATATCGCTTTTAGGCATCTCAGCCCTTGCTACCCGACCCGAAGCGGGCGGCATAGCCAGTAGCGAGATACTTATCCTTCCAGCCCTGTTCACAGCCGGGATGAGCCTCGTGGATTCGGTAGGTTCGCCTGCTCAGATGACGTGTTCAACCGTTGCTAAGGCGGTTCATCGGACAGATCGACTCCGTAATCATGCTTTGGGGATACGCAATGCCTGAACCTGGCGAAGAGCACTGGAAGCGGATATGGAAGCGAGAACAGCCGCCCACCACACCCGCGACGGAGCTTCCGCTTGCTGTATTACCTTCGGGTGCTTCAGAAGCGGCCGAGGTTGATGTTAAGGATGCTACTGCAAACGACCAAAAGCCAGATAAGGCGGCGGATGCGCAGGAGCCGACTCTGCCAGTCGGGCTCAAGCAGAAGCGCATCTCGGTCTATATGGACCTTTCAGTGGTTCTTACTCTCATCAGTATATTTGTGGCATTCGCAATCTCCCTCGTGAGTCGTCTGCTCTCTCTCTCTTTATGTCGGACATTGTTTCTGAGGCACTTGTGCACTTAGATTCAGTTTATGGGGTAAGGGATACAACCCATGGGTATGGTGTATGCCTCGCTAATATTCTTTGCAGGCTCGCACTGGAGCAATGTGCTTCTTGTGCAGACGCGGCAGAAAACGATCCAGGGCTTTCTGGTCGTTGGTGGAGGTTCTGGGCTACTATGAACGATAATTCAGGGTATGTAGGAGCAGCAATAGTGGGAGTGATGGTTCTGTGCGGAGCGGTGTTCATATTTGGACGGAAGTATCGGGCGAGAAAGGCTGCAAAGTCCGCAGCGCCGGCAGATACAGAAGTAATCGAAGACAATGTAGTATAGTTGCCAATTGAGGTCCAGTTGCGGTGTACATAGAGCTAGAGGCAGTGTCCAGGTGACTTCAAGCCGATTAATACTTCGAGCGCACGCCAATGCGCTCGCCAACTCTGACGACGGTTTCGAGGGCTTGCTTGGAAGAAGCCACTAGGTCGTCATCGAATTTGATGAAGTCTTTAGGGAAGACCAGGATGACTGTGGAACCTGATTCAAATCGAAATTAGCTGCTACTATAAACGAGAAAGCGGCTATCCTTACCTCCGTATGCGAAATAGCCTGTTAAAGACAGATCAGAAAGGCCCATATAGACGACGCTGACGACTCACCCAACTCTTCACCCTTTGCAACGGTCTGGCCTTCGGCCATTGTATGAGCAATGCTACCAACAAGCATAGCTCCAACAGCGACGACAGGTATGGGAATGGGTTCTGCTCCCTCCTTCAGATTGGGAACGCTAAGTAGTCGAATGTCGCGCTACATTCGGAGGAGTCAGCGTAAGCGAGCGTGTGAGTATCACGAGCTTTCTGACCTTGTTCTTCGAAAAGACGGAAACGTCTGGATTTCGGACGGCCATGGGATTGACTGTGAAGAGACTGCCTTCTATCTGTTTGACAAGGGCAATGGTTCCAGCAAGGGGCGAGTGCCATCGATGGTAGTCCTAATGAGATCGGTAAAGCCTCCAGGTGAGCAGTTTCTATAAGTTCACCTGGAAGATAGAACCTACCTGAGGGGCCAATCTGAAGATGGCTAAAGCGAAGCCGCTTGCATAAGCAGGATTCTGTTCGATCTGGTCGTCGTGCAGCAATTTCGGGATCGTGAACTCTCTGCCTTTAATCCAGGTCTGCGTAGCTGTCGTAGCATCTTCAAAGACTGTCAATCTGCAATCTGCTGAAGAGACGACTACGCTTGGATCTTGAGAGTCGGCAGGCGGTCGGGCATCAGGTTTCAGCTGTCTTGCAAAGAATTGATTGAAGGTCTTGTATGCTTTAAGATCTGGCTCGGCGAGCTGTGGTATAGAGCTTTCTAGCTCGTACGTCTTGACGAAAGCTTGTATGTGTTCCTGTTCTTCTCTAAGCCGAATGTTTCTTCTCCCAAAGGAGGGCCCGCAGACTCACTAGAGCTCCCTCTTCTTGATCAAAGGTCTTTCCCTGCTTTACAGACTGTTTGTCTGAACAAGTCGCGTCAAATCACAAGCTCCTTCTGTCGACGGAGATTCGCTTACAGAGGAGCTTATTGATGTAGCTGTATCCGAGGAGCTGAAGAAGGGTGTCAGTATCAGCATGACTGCGAGAGAGCCAAACGTACTTCGTCTCCGTGACCGGTGAACAGCAAACTCATGCCGACGCGGACGCTATGGGTCGCAGAGTCAGCGCACGCGTACATACATACGTAAGGACGTTTGCGAACTAAATTGGCATAGGCTCCCATGCTTTCTCGCCAGTTTGTCGGTTTATGACGGTGTAATTGCCCAGCTGGACTGGCACATGTCAACACGCGGTCAGAGGTCTAGGATGAACAGCCTGCCTCTTCTTCAGAAGCGTATTCTTCTATCTCGGGGACGAACTTGCGCAGCCATCCATGTTTGCCCTTCTTCACGACATGGTCG
Source organism: Erythrobasidium hasegawianum (assembly GCA_001972285.1). Taxonomy (NCBI): domain Eukaryota; kingdom Fungi; phylum Basidiomycota; class Cystobasidiomycetes; order Erythrobasidiales; family Erythrobasidiaceae; genus Erythrobasidium; species Erythrobasidium hasegawianum. Next base: position 1,707,077 of record BCII01000007.1, on the reverse strand, counting down.
GCCCCTCCAAGAATACCTGCAACACGATAAGCCAAGGTTCGCGAGCGTTTGCGTACGTTTGAACTTTACCAGCGCCCGAAGTAGCAGCTCCTGGCTGTCCAGAATGTGCTACAATGCCTCTCAGGGCGTCCGCTGAGCTTTGTTGCTGCGGATGAAGCTCCTGCTTCTTGTCCTTCTGCTCATCGCTCTCTGGCGAGGGAGATCTGTCAAAGAATTCACGCCAATGCACCATGTCTCGTTTGGAGCGTACTGATGTGTCGAGTAAAGGCAAGAATAGGCACGTAAATATAGAAAAGGCCAGGAACGATTTGCCTAAGCTAACGACGTAGAAAGCTGCAAGTACAAGCTATCCAATCTACGCCGACTTGGTGGCAGCGGCAGCAGCCTTCTTGCGGTCGGTTGCGCTGCGAACTCTGCGAGTCTGCTTTCCTCCCTTGCGCTTGCGCTGTCCAGCGAGGATACCTCGTGCACGGGCGACGGCGAGCTATAACCATATTGAAGAGATCAGTTGAAGTCCGCTTGAGGGTTCACGAAATTCCACGCACCGTCTTTCGGTCAGTTCTGTAGTCTCCGACAAGTCCTCCAATCTGCTTGTTGGCCTCCTTGTGGCTTTTTCCTCCAGTGAACGTCTGGCTCTCTACTGCCTTTGCAATCTGTCCTGATGGGACATCTCCCTTGCGTGTTAGGACAATGATGCCGTTGCCCTCCTTGGCAGCACGGACGTCGACCATTTTGGCGTGAACGAGACCAGAAGCATGGAAAGTGTGGAGGTTGGGAAGGTTGCCAGCTTCAGCGGAAAGGCTGCGAGAATGGAATTGCGTTGATCAGCTGTAGCCTTGCTGGAATCGATGATTATGCGAGCCGTACGACTTCTTGAGACCGTTGCGCTTGACCAGCTTGGAGTGGTATTTCTACGATGATTGTAGATGTCAGTACATGTAATCCTCGTTCTTGCGACCCTTTTCCAGGCCAGGACGCCCGCAATGGCGTATCTTGGGCAGTTCTGGCCAGAAAAAGGTCGGATTTCGTATGGAGAGCACCTACTCTCACGAGTAACCAATTGAGATCAGCGGATTGTGCAGACATGGTGATAGTTTTGCTGTTGATGTCGTTCCAGCGGGCGATTTGGCGAAGGGGAGACCTTCGACCCGAAAAAGTTCAACTTCTTCCACTTGCGAGAGGTCGAGCCTGGAAACCAACTCGTCGAGAGAAGCAGTGAGAACGGGCGTCGAGCAAGATACGTATATCGTATGAATGTCCTTGGAGGTGCTTGCGAGCGCCTGCGACTGTCTTTGCAATTGTGCATGAATCCCCGATTTTCTAGCAAGACCTGCCTGAAACCGTTCTGCGTCGCACACCTTCCGTCATGCTATGCATGCGAATACATGATGCTCCGTTGCACGTCCATGCACTCTGCTCAGCCGTCCTCCGCAACCGCCGTTATGATCTTCCTGTTCATGAAGTGTTCAGGAATCTAAGCGATCGGAACAAAATATGCTCTGCAGCGCTGTCAGGCAATAGCCTGCTTATGCTGAAAGCCATCGGTCTCCCTGAGTCCCCTCGCCCAAAAAGAGGGCTTCTGCTGATCGTACGGCTTAACGATACTGACAATGCATTGCACAACGATGGAAGCTACATGAAAGAGAAAGGTACTAAGTGCGCTGATACAGGATAGGCCTTTGCCTTGGAGGACGGTCATGCCGCCTTCTCAGCCCCGGCTATCAAGCCAACGATTTCATTCAGGATCATGGACGAGTATTTACTCCTCTTAATACCCGTCAGCGCAGTGATACATTCCATGTGACTCAGATCTCGATATGCGCGGAAAACGACATTCTTGACACCTACTCCGTTGAGCAGTGTTTTAAGAAGGACGGTCTGGATGATTGGGATGGAGCGGTCTGCTCCGCCATGAATAAGAAGGATGTTCCTGGGTAGGAAATCGGTGTTGAAGATCTGTCGTGTCGCAATTAGCTAAAGTGTACGAACGTGCAATATGAGCGACGCACCTGCTTCGCGCCGAAGAGGAGATGACTAGGAGAAGCTGTCAAGCATTTCGCATGGCTTGGACCCAGTGCTCTTCTCAACGGACTGATCTCCTCGATACCCAACTTGAATTCGTGTCGTATATGTTTGATAACGTCGCTTACGCCCGCCATGAGGATCATTCCTTTGACAGGTGGGATATCCCAGCTATCGCCTCCCCAGATCTCCAAGCTGCGGATGCCAGCGCTGATCTCAATGCTTTCGTTGGCCTTGCGATCGCTATCATCATCAATAGCGATGTCCGGCTCGCTCGACGAGTCATCGATGATTCCATTCGCTAGTGTAGGCGTCTCGGATGCAGTAGTAGAGCCACCCTTGCTGTACGAAGACAGCCAGTACGCATCCCGGCTCCGAACCACGGCTTCTTGGGTAAGCGAGAGCAGCGCGAGATGTGCACCCGATCCGTGTCCCATGAGATATATAGAAGATGGGTTTCCACCGTATTTTGCAATGTTTCGGCCGGTCCAGGCCAGGACATTGCGCACGTCTGAGACCATGTCTTGGACGTTTCCTTCAGGGTACAGCGTCTGTCAATCTACGTCAGCAAATTATACACAGCTATTGAAATGATGGATTCACAATGTCTGGAATGACCACTAGCATTCCCTTCTTTCGCAGAGTGAGTGCGACTTGTAGATAGTATCGTTTATCTACCAGCGACCACGCGCCTCCCGGAATAAAGACAATCACAGGAGCTTTCTTCTCATTACTTATATCGTTCTCTTGCGTCGGGTCTGTTGATGACCGCTTCATCGGCAAGTAAACATCGAGCTTCTTGTTCCCTTTGACGCTTCCATACGCTATGTTCTCTCTAATAATCTTATCTCTGCTCTTGCTGCCCAGGACAAGCACCCTACGATAACTCCAGTCCATGCTGATGCTCCCTAGATTGAGTGTCCAAGCTTCTTTGAGCCATCGTAGGAGAGCTCGGACGACTTTGTATGCTCTGAAAGGTGAGTAGGATAGAGGTGTTGCAGGAGCTAAAGTCAGATAGGCCAGCCAGGTGGAGCCGTAAATGAGGTAGATGGAGCATGCTAGTGTTGTAGGAAGCGAGAGAAAGCCCACGATAGGGATGAATGCACAGAGAACCAGGAAGGGCCATGATAGAAGTGCCAAAGGAAGCGTCGCCGCGAGAAAGAGCACCCCGAAGCGTCGTTTCATCATCATCACCGTGAGCGTCCAAGTTGGGCGTGAAAGGACCGGCGAAAGCGTGACAAACATCGAGATATCTCTGCTGCAATGGAGTTGCACGAACGATGTAGAAGAACGACTAGAACATTGCAAACACGCGCATACGCGTATACTGATGTGATAGAAGAGCCAACCCGGTTTACAGTATGTCAGTAACCTGACGGCATTACTTCTTCCTCCCGCTGAGAGCAAGTTTCTTTGCCTTCTCCTCCTCAGCACTTGCAGCTTCCGCCTTCTTCCTCTCTGCGGCCTCTGCTCTCTCCTTTCTTATCCTTGCAAGTCGCGCGAGGTCTGCTTTGGCTTCGTCTGTTTTACCTGCGCGCGTAGCTGCAAGATAGCGTTCTTTTGCTTCTTTCTTTGCTTGTTCCTCTCTGTGTATATTAATGAATGTTGTGGGAAGAGAATAGAAAAGCCAACCGGTCAGAGGGAAAGAAGACAAATCTGACGAGAGGACTTAGACGCACCTCTCCTTGCGATTCATACCCTGTGCAACAGGTCTTTTAGGAGCATCGTTCAGCGAGCTCGCCTTCATTGCTTTGTTGATATTTCTGTTTGCAGTTCCAGCTTGAAGTAGGTCATCCTCTTCGCTGTCGTCTGAATCCGACTCTGAATCGTCCGATCCTGCTGCAGCCTTCTTGTTGGTGTTACTGCTCTTCTTTGACGCTTTGAGTGCCCTTTTGGCTGCTTTCTTCTGTTCTTGCTCCTCCCTTGCGATGTCCTGAGCGGTGATTGCAAACTTGTTGGATGGCTGTCCAGTAGTGACTGTAGATGTGGATGTGGATGTGGATGTGGATGTGGATGTGGATGTAGTTGCTGCTTTGCTCATTGTCCCTCCCATTCCATCGCTTTCTTCACCGTCTGATGACTCCTCGTCCTCCTCTTCTTCCTCTGAATCCTCATCATCTTCATCTTTGTCTTCTCTTGCCTCCCACATCCCTTCGCGATCTCCCTGCGCTCCATCAGCTCTCAGCACTCGCGCTGGGGTGAATCTGCAGCCAGGAAATCGCACCAAAACCGTCAGTCAGGATGGCCCATTGTCGTTCTGGCTGGCCATGAGCCAATGGCAGTAGTTGCGCCCACCTCTTTGCGCCTCCTCGCTGCGGCTTACCACGCTTCCCGCTGTTGCGTACCATCTTGCGATATGATGAATGAGTTGGAGAGCAAAGAGCGGCTTCGATACACAGGAAGCGGGCAAAGTACATAGATACAGATACAAGTATACAATGCCATATTCTGTGGCCTACCTTGTATGTAGATGAGCCATGTTAGTATCAGATTTGCTCTTTGCCCGCTTCACGTAAGGGCAGCTCACATTCAAGGCAACTGATCTATTCCAACTTGAATATCAAATACCGTAAAGTCAAGATCCAGCTGTCACCATGTCGTTCTACCTCCAGCTCGTGTTCGCGCTGCGTGAGTGCAAGCAGCTGCCCGTCTGTCTCCAAGTCCACGCTGAAATGGGCGACCACGTCCTCGCTCAAATGGGTTCACAGTCACTTTTGAGGTTAGCAAGCGCATGCAAATCCATACATAACAGCTATCCTAACATGCTATACTCCAGCTCGCCCTCTTCATCATGCTCGTCGTGCGTTCCAGAGCTCGGAATTCTCATGCGTCACTCAGGCTATCTTTCTCACAAATGCTCCATCCAGGTCCCTCTGCCCTTCAAGATCAGGAAAAGACTATTTGTCTTTCTATCAAACTCGCCCATCGTCTCGAGAGGCATCTATGGAATGAAGGTGTGCCTCGGAAACTCGCATATTAGGCTGAATTCTACTGATTCAAGGCTTCTCAGATATTGTTCATGTAGGCGCTGCATCAGACCTTTCTAATCCTCTTCGCGCGAAGCTGATTCCATCTGGCTTTGGCTAGATTCGTGACGGTCCTGTTCATCGGTGCGTTCAGGCGCATACATTAACACAGCTGTTAATTCGCTTACGCTTTCGCTTCCCCAGACTCCCTCCAGCACATGCTCAGAGTCCACAACGAGGGTGTCAAAGCCAAAGACAAGGGCACCCGAGGCGATCTTCGCGCAGAGACCGACTGGCGCTCGCGCAAGTTCTGTAAGCTGCCTTCACGTTCGCATATCAACAATATAGACCAATACATGCATTATTTCAGTGTCTGAGCGAAACTTCTACCTCACTGGCGTAAGCGTGGACTCAGCAAATCATGATCAGGCCGCTGATGTTCCATTCTCTTTCAGTCAACCCTCTTCTTGGCTCTCAGCTTGAACAGAACGTACTCACTCATCCTTGATCTCATCAAATGCCAAGAGGAATTGGCTGTGGTCAGATCTCAAGTAAGGCGGCAACGCTCGCAGCAATGACAGGTTTCGGATACTGACGCTCCTTCAACCACAGAAGCCTGCTGCAGGAGCTGCCGGTAGCTCGGCCGATAGCGAGAAGCTCAAGCTGCTGCAGAAAGACTATGATACTCTTTCTGCCAAGTACAACCAGCTCGAAGGTACCCAGACATCCAAGAAGGCCGATTAAAGTGCTCTATGAGGAAGCAGATGGCAAAGCTCATGCGTGAAGTGCAAAAGGAGTGGATATACGAGCTCTTGCTAGATAGCGGGGAGAGCCGTCCTATGTGTATCGCAAATTTACAGCGAAAGCATGAAGAGATATTAAATATGCAACGACAGAGTTATGCGTGGAGGATATGCCTTGCAGTGTTGCCCTTCCCAAGCACTTTTCGCGATAAGGATTGACACTTGTCGTTGTTTGTCATCATCTTGATTGAATGCGAGTTGCGCGATTGGCTTTCGCAACACTATCCCACACTACTACCACATCCACTACTACTCGTGGTATCTACCACTCAACGCCCAGCTCGTTCCTCGAACTCTGCTGCCCCAACGATTCATTCTCGCGCCAGCCAAAACTTGCATCCGTCTTACAAGCTACAAGACAGTGTAGTTCGCACGCATCTTCTTCTTCCTCTTCTTCCACACCATCCACCAAGACACAAGAAGCACGTTCTTCTGACAAGCTTGCCAAATCCTCGTCGGATCCGATTACAGACGCATCATCAGAGCCTCCGAAACGGCCCGTCAGTACCAGTAGCACAATGTGGACTTCTACAAGAGTACCTCCTACGCCCAAAGAGCTGCTCGAAACAAAGTAAGACAGTTGTTCATGCGCTATCTATCTGCCTTTGATTCCAGGCGCCCGACATAGCCTGGAAGAATGAATTGACTGACATTGTTCCTGTTCTCCAGCCAGCAATGGATTGCAGATAACGATCCTGAACTATTCCTCACCACTGCGAAAGGTGCGTTAAATTATGCGACAAAGCGTATTCGGTAAAAGGGAATCTTACTGGACATCTTGAATGGATGATCAGGACAAAAGCCTTCCATCATGTGGATCGGATGTGCCGACTCGCGGGTGCCTGCAGAAGTAAGCTTCACTTCGTTGGCCAGCGAGCTTCTCCCCGGATGCCTAGCTAATCATACATCATTTCGCAGCTTGTGACAGGTGCAGCACCAGGCGATCTCTTTGTGCACGTACGTCCATATTCGTCTGTGTGGACGCCAGGGAAGAAAGGCTAAGACGGCTTCCCTAGCGCAACATCGCGAATACATTCAGCTCTCGAGATGGATCGGCATTCGCAGCTTTGGCATATGCAGTCAATGTTCTCGGAGTGCAACACGTCATTATCTGTGGCCATCACGGATGCGGAGGTGTACAAGCTGCCATGCAGAGCGCTAAAGACGTGAGCCATTCCCGCTCTAATTACGTACCTGGTAGATAAGCTCACGCTCCTTGAATACAGCGATCTGCCCACAGTGAACAAGTGGACGAAGGCACAGAAGCTATCCAACAATGGCTATCCCCCATCCGCGCACTAGCAGTCGCCGAAGCTCGTGCAGCGTCAACTGCTGAGAACGCAGCAGATGACGAGACGCGTGCATTCGAAAACTTGGTAGAGAAGAATGTTTGCGCTCAAGTCTCGAATGTCGCGTCCTGCTCTGTGGTCAAGAATGCTTGGAGGGCTGGCAAGAAGCTTACTATTCATGGTTTGTCAAGGCATCTCCACTCATTGGCTATCGACTGATGATGGATGTATGATTAGGCTGGGTCTATGATCTTGCTACCGGAAAGATCAACGATCTTGGCGTCGGAGAGGGCAGTGAAACCTAATCTAGCACCTGACGCCTGCCTCACCATGCTCTAGCCTTCCCGTGCTCTATCTATCTATCATATCAGCAGCTCTCTACAGTATTCTCCGACTCAACAAGGGGCGATACAACAAGAAGCGTCGTTTGATCCTATTTTACTAATTCTTGAGCTCTCGCTGTACGCATAAGATGTAGAAAATTAGACAGATTCTCTCAAACGCAATCTATCCTTTCCGCGTCATCTTCACCTACTCGCCCAAAGCTGTCAGCTGCTGAATCGTTAGGCTATCATATGGCAACGCGTGCAACGAATCTCGCCGAATGAGTAGAACAGAAGGATGATGATAGATTGTAGATTGACAGAGTCTAAGAAGGGCTGTATCGGGGAAGACAGGAGTAGGAAAAGGTACACGGAAGAAAGCTGAAAACAGGAGAAGGGGTGAAGGAGAAGAAAGAGAAGGGAACAACAGGATGTCTTGCTAGAGTGTGAGAACCTGCCTTGCTTCCCTAAGGAAAAAGGAGCATGTATCTCCCTCCACAGGAGCCATTCTAAGCTGCTCCTCACGCTTGATCTATTCCGCCTTTCTCTGCCTCCAAGCTTGTCCCGGGTTTAAAAGATTATCTGATGGTACAAAGAACTAGTTGGATGTCTTTCGAGTTTCTGCACCTTTTGCGCCCAGACTCTTTCCGATCCCAAGCCAGATTTCCCTTCTCAGCAGGCTTTCCTCAGAAGGAAAAGCCCGTTTACTCGTCATCCTCATCGGCAGCGGCATCATCACCACCGCCAGCGGCAGCCTTGGCGCGCTTTCTCTTGACACGTCCAGGTCGGCCACCTCCGTATGGCGAAGTGAGGGCGAAGTCGATGTGCTGGAACATGAAGCGGATCAGCATTGATTCGCCGGTCAACATGATGTCGTGCATTCTCACCTTTTGAGAGTCTAGACGGACGACGAATGAAGGGACGTTGACGATTTGCTTTCCGACGCTGAAAACAAGACAAGGTCAGCTCAAAGCACGGTGCGAGCTCAGCGACCAGACCCACCGGATGTGACGTTGACGAATGAGAACACGGGCGTGGTGGATGGATTTTGCGAGGCCAGACTTGAAGACCTGTGTCTGGAGTCTGCGCTCCATGAAGTCCTCTACCTTGAGGGCGAGTACGTAATCGAGACGCATTCTAGTCTCGTCGAGTACTCCGATTCGTACTAGTCGTCTACATGATCACCTGTCAGCACCTGTGTCTGGAATAGCAGACGTGATGCGCGAACCTGATCAAGGCATTTCCCTCGAACAGTCTCTTGGGATCTTTATCCTCGAGCTTGAGCAGTTCACGAGCAGCACGACGGATCTTTGAGAGTGTAAGACCGATTCTCCAGATCTCTCGCTTGTTCCTCAGGCCGTATTCTCCTGCGAGCTTGAGCTCTGCATCCAGACGAGGAGCTTCGTACGCTCGCTTTGGGGCAGCTGCCGTTTTTGAATGCTTGCGAGGTGCGAGAGGCATTGTGATAGATGTGTACTCTGCCTGATGTCGACACTGGAGAAGTCAAGGGTTTGGTTATTCCCCTGCTCCCTCTCGCCCTTCCCAAAGTGATCGAACTTTCCTTCCAATGCAAAGTGCCAGAGACAGAAGGGAGAGGAGAGAAGGAGGGATTCTGCAAGTGACAATCATCTGAATCACATCAGAGATGCAGATGTGAGTAGAGTAGATGCACAATCTAGAGCTAGATGCAGCACATGGAGCCAGCTAGCTGACAGTTTACGCCGTCCTTTTCCCATCGCAGCTTCGTAAAGACCCTCACGGGCAAGACTATCACCCTCGTAAGGGATACACAGATCACGATAACACAGCAATGCTAATGCAAAGTAATGCGCAGGAGGTGGAGTCGTCCGATACCATTGACGCCGTAAAGAGCAAGATCCAGGACAAGGAAGGGTGGGCGGCACCACAACAAGGAGGAGTCACAGAAGAAGAGCTCATGATATGATATGATGTGCTCGCAGCATCCCGCCCGATCAACAGCGTCTCATCTTCGCAGGCAAGCAGCTCGAGGATGGACGGACCCTCTCAGACTACAACATCCAGAAGGAGTCGACCCTGCATGTGCGTGAATGCCAAGATATGCTGCTGGACTATCAAGCTGATACGAGCTTCCCAGCTCGTCCTCCGTCTCCGAGGTGGAATCATCGAGCCCTCCCTCAAGGTGCTCGCATCAAAGTACAACTGCGACAAGATGATTTGCAGAAAATGCTACGCCCGTCTGCCAGCAAGAGCAACAAACTGCAGAAAGAAGAAGTGTGGTCATTCCAGCTCTCTCCGACCAAAGAAGAAGATCAGTGCGTCTCCGTTGTTTCGACAAATACTCGAGGGCTCTTTCGCTGACCATCCTATTCACTTCGCAGAGTGATTGGTTCGCCCCCTTACTTACTACCCATTGTGGATTCGCTGCACAAGCTGCGTACGAGCAAGAGGAGGATTTGCGGTCAGTCAGCAGTCGGTCGCGTTTCTACGATCTATCGTGTATCTTTTGAAGCTCGCGCAGCTTGTCAGCAATGCACGTCTCCCGTTTGCCTATATTCGACATGGTTTTACTATCTTGCGCAACGAAGAAGTCAACGTACAATGCTGCTCCGAGAATCATCATTCGGGTCATCTCAGCTCAAGCTGATGCTTCGTCCACTTCAATTCAAGTAGCTGAACGACGACTTCTGCTAAGTCTGCACTGAGCTTGCAGTCTGTTGCACCTGCTTCGCTGTGAGCGCCCTGGTCGACGTTCCAGCACGACCTTGGGTAGCAGTGCCGCCTCCGCAGAGCTTTGAAGATCTTAGATACCTTGAAAATCTCAACACTGACCCTTTCCGCATCCTGTTACTGCATCTGGAATGAAGGGAAGAGGGACATCATGTGCTGGCATTATATGCCTGCCCATTTCGAAAATCAAACTCGAAGCAAGATCAGAGGCGGTGCCAGTCCATAAGGCAAATGCTTTTGTCCAAAAAGCCCTTTTAGTACTACTTACGATATATTTGTCAAGCCTGCTAATAGCAAACTGCGCAAGGAATGCCTGCGTGCTATTTTCAACCAGCTGGCTGCGTTCCCGCCCTACCTCGCCCAAAAGTTCCGCTCCCAACCCTTAACTTACAAGGGAGGTGCTAACAACATTCTTTAGTACACTCCTTTAACCCCTCAGTCGTGGGGTTAAGTCCAAATGTTTGACAATTTGCCCTAACCTTTCATAAGACACCCCCTTCAAATTTCCCAACCGAACATCGCGAAGTAGTTCTCCTGCCTTTGGAATCCCCTCTTCCTCTTCTTCACTCCATCTCAACTCCCCTCTTCCCTCTTCCCACCTTCCCAATTCTTGAATCTTCGCATCATGAGCGACCACGTCTTACAGCTGCCTCAGCACAGCACTGGACGAGCAGTCGGCTTTGCTGATCTCGAGTCGAACAAGAACCGCAATCCTGGTAGCGAACGTGCCCTGTTGAAGACCGAGACTGGCAGAGCTTCCATAGCTGGAGATCGTACGCTCTTCCGCACAGACACTGGGCGTATCAGTATCGCAAGTCAAGAAAGCAATCCAGTCACTCGTCGTCCCACTAGAGACTTCCGCGCTGCCGTCAATGTCGACTTCCGCACTGTCTGTAAGAGGGCCCGAATTTCAAATACCTCGAGAGCCGGTCTGAGCAAAAGCCATTGACAGCCATCCAAATTGACCATGAACCGGTACCGGAGCGCAGAGGAGCTGTGAAGGGTGCGCAGAATCGCTCTGTAGGGCTTGCTGCACGCTAACATCTGCTACAGAGCTCGGTGACCTCGATTGGCACAAGATCTCCGTCGAAGAAGTGGTACAGCGTCTCAGCACATCCCCATCTGTCGGCCTTGAAACTGCACAAGTGGAGCGCAAAGCGAAAGAACATGGCAAGAACGCTCTCAGTCCTCCTCCCCGCAACATCCTCAAACGGACAGCCAAATATGTCTTTGGAGGCTTTGGAAGTCTTCTCTTACTCGCTTGCATCATCGTCTTCATTTCGTGGAAACCTCTCGGACAACCACCAGCCCCAGCCAATCTCGCCCTCGCAGTGGTCATCTTGTTGGTAGTCGTTCTTCAGGCCGTCTTCAACTTCTGGCAAGACTTCTCAACTGGTCGTATCCTTGACTCTATCACCGGAATGCTTCCAGCAGAAGTGACAGTCATCCGCAATGGCTCTACTTCCCGCATACCCGCGGCAGATCTCGTCCCTGGTGATCTTGTCGAACTCGCTCTTGGTCAGAAGGTACCTGCAGATCTCCGACTCCTGAATGGATCAGCAGATCTCAAATTCGACCGATCTATCTTGACTGGAGAAAACGAGCCTATCGCATTCAAAATGGAGAACACTAGCGATAACTTCCTCGAGACACGCAATGTCGCTCTTCAAGGTACCATGGTTGTCAGTGGTAGCGGACAAGGCGTCGTTATTCAAACTGGGTGCGCACAGCTTGTTCTGCGTTGTCCATGCCGAGACGCTGACTCTGTGGTCCACGCAGTGACTTCACTGTCTTCGGTCGTATCAGCAAGCTCTCCTCCAAGCCAAAGTCTGGTCTAAGTCCTCTGGAGAAAGAGATCTACCGATTCGTCGCCATCATTGCAAGTCTGGCACTGACCTTTGTCATCATCATTGTAAGAATCTCTTGGGCCGATCCAGACGGCACAGAACTAATTAAGCTTTCTCAGGTGATCATGTGGGCAGCTTGGATTCGCAAGGATTACCCTGGATTCATCACCGTCCCTGTTCTGCTTGTCAACCTGGTCTCCGTCGCTGTGGCCTTTATACCAGAAGGCTTGCCCGTCTGCGTAACTCTGTCGCTGTCAAGGATCGCGTCCTCTCTAGCAAAAGAACAGGTGCTTTGCAAGTCACTTGCTACCGTAGAGACCTTGGGAGGTTCGTGATAAAGTCTTTAGGCGACACTGTGCTTACTACCTCATATCACCAGCTGTCGATATATTGTGCAGCGACAAGACGGGTACACTTACCAAAGCAGTAATGTCAGTCGTCTCCGTCTGGACATTCAATCACGAGAAACAACCACTCGAAGCTAGAGACGCGATGATCAGCAACACCGAAGGCGGCAATGGCATTCGGGCTCTCCAGATCGTTGGTTCCGTGTGTAATGGTGCAAAGGTAGCCTTCTAGTGTATGCTCGTAAGTCTGCAAAGCTGACGTGGCGTATATTCACCAGTTCACGGCTCCTGAGCAAGGCGACACAGACCCTATGGCTCCAGCCAAGATCCAAGGAGACGCAACCGACACGGCTATTTTGCGATTCACGGACGGCCTCTCGAATGCTTCCGTCACCCGCGAACATTTCACGACCCTCTTCACCCAGAACTTCAACTCTTCCACCAAGTATATGCTCAAGGTCGTTGCGCATGGACCTTCCATCACTCATTCCGAACAAGCTGCCATGCCTGTCCTTGATGGTCATCATATCCTTCTGGTCAAGGGAGCTCCAGACGTCCTCATCCAGCGAAGTACACATATCTACGATGCCACATCCGGTCAGAGCTTACCCCTAAGCGCCGAAAATCTTGCTGCAATAACCGGAGTCCAGGAGAGATGGTCCAGCCAAGGACAACGTGTGCTGCTTTTGGCGCGCAAGCATATTCCCATTGGAGAAGAAGGTCCCGAGACAACGGCGTTCTCGGACAGGATCATTCGTTCTGTCAACGACTTGGAAGTTGTTGGTCTCGTTGGTATACTCGACCCGCCTCAGGACGGCGTGAAGGAAAGCATTCAAATCTGCCGAAAGGCTGGCATCAGAGTCTTTATGGTGACGGGGGACTTCAAGCTCACCGCTGCAGCAATAGCAGAAAAGTGTGGCATCATCTCAGACGTAAACCGGGTTCATGGCTTCAAGGACATGTTCGATGATACAAAATCTGACTTCACGGACGAGAAAGAAGGGCATGATGAGGGGAAGCGCGCGATCCGTACCTTCAAGCATCAGTCACTGGTGCTGGAAGGCGCCGATATCGTAAGTTGCTCCTGTTCTTGTACTTGCATCACCCTGACAAGGCTATGCTGCAGCTCAAAATGGTAGATCGCGACTGGGACACGGTAGCACAGACTCCGGAAGTTGTTTTTGCTAGAACAACACCTGATCAGGTATGCCACTATGTCAAGTACAGTAACTTCGCTGACCAGTCCGTCTAGAAACTAAACATCGTCAAACAACTGCAAAAACGAGGACATTGCGTAGGGATGACTGGAGATGGTGTAAATGATGCTCCTTCCCTTAAACAAGCCGATATCGGGATCGCAATGGGCGGTAAGTCTGCCTGTCCTGCCTTTCGGGACTTTCGCTAAAATTTGCACCAGCCGGCAGCGACGTTGCAATTGAGGCTAGTGACCTGGTGTTACTGTCTTCTTTCACTTCTATTGTCGTGGCTATTCAGCGTGGACGCCTTGTCTTCGGTAGGTTCTGCCTCGCCTTGGATTTGGGCGGCTCTGAATCTGATGTCTCCTGTAGATAACCTCCAGAAGACTATCTGCTACCTTTTACCGGCTGGTAGCTTCAGTGAACTCATTCCTATCCTCCTGAACGTGGCTGTAAGTCCCTTCTCCTTCACATCGTCAACTCGCGTTGCCCTCTGACGGGATGCATCGCAGCTTGGCCTTCCACAGATTCTTTCTTCCCTCCAGATGATTTTCATATGTGTACTAACCGACGTAGCTCCTGCCTTGTCGCTTGTCAATGAGAAGCCGGAGGCGGATCTTCTGAGTCGGCCACCGCGGCGCCCTTCGAAGGATCGACTGGTGACCTGGCGACTCCTCCTCCATGCTTATGGCTTCCTTGGTATAATGGAAAGCTTGGCAGCCAATGCTATGGCTTGGTGGTACCTTCAGCGAGCGGAGGGTATTAGATTTTCCGATATTTTCCTGAGCTTCGGCGCACTTCCAGCGGGCATCGATGCCGATCAATACAACCAAGCAGTCTATCGTGCGCAGGCAACGTATTTCTTTACTTTAGTAATAATGCAGGTGTGTCAAGTTTCCGCCCGTCTAGCGCAAATTCGTCGCTAATGCGAGGAAATCAGTGGGGAAATCTCCTAGCCACACGTACCCGGAAGCTTTCGATCCTTCAACAGAACCCATTCAAGGGTGTCGGTCGGAATTTAACCCTGTTCCCTGCCATGGCTCTCGCCCTCGCCATCGCGAGCTTCCTCTCTTACGTACCAGGACTCAACAAGATATTCTTGACAAGACCTATCCCGGTCGAGCATTGGTTCTTGCCTATCGCATTTGCGCTGGGCATCCTTTTGTTGGACGAAGCGCGTAAAACGCTCAATCGCGCATTCCCAAAATCGATATTGGCTCGCTTGGCTTGGTAGCGCATGAATTCGCAATAGAGAAGGTATTTTGTGCAGTAACGAATGCATGATAGCAACAACGAGTATATACCTGTGTACGCAGTGGCATCTCATAACTAGTTATGCAATCATGAATGAATGTCCGCTTTGTATTGCTACCTAAGATGATTCAGGCCTCAAGGAGTCTAATGCCTGGCTGACTGCACTCAGGTCGGACAGAAGGCTAACGTGCCCATGCCGACTGTGGATAGTTGATCGCAGATGCGGCCTCCAAGGTTCCGGCAAGGCGATTGAGGAGGAATGCAGAATGATACCATCTCCTTTGTCGAACAGAAGTCGGTCGTACTGGCCAGCTATCAATTCTTCTTCAGTGTCAATGATAGCGCCACAGACCGTTGCTGTGTGGTCCGCTGTAATGATGGCTATCGGAGGATAAAGATATGCTTTCTTGCTATCATAGCCAGAGATGAGGTCTTCTCGAAAGCGTGCCACTCTTTGCAGCGTTGTTCGTAAGTAGGATTCGATCGTTGCATCCGACGCGCAGGCAGCTCCGTCAGGACCGTCCGCATCCGTTGGAGAGAACGTCAAATGAGGGCGTCCATCAAGCTGCGGGCCGCCTATAGCAGATGCCATGCCCGCAGCCGAAGTGGCGGCTTGCGCCTCGTCTTTGCGCCGTTCGGAAGGCTGAGATGCTGCTAGCTTGCCCGCCATCGGCGATAAACCGTATTTCTTCCAGCATTCGGGATCGTTTATGTCAACAGCCAATGGTTCCCTTTTGGAGTTCTCGAATGGTGGTTTGAGGTGGGCGGTGGGCAGAAGATAGAAGGAGGACCGAAAGCTGAATACAGTGCTCGGCGAGCAAATTGTCTTGTTGAAAAGTATGCTGTCACCCCAGCGAAAGGGTTGGAAGATGTTCGGGGTTCCCGCCCATGGTGTGCTTCCGAATATGATGCCTGTGAACAAGGTAGGATCTTCTGACTTTGCAAGAGCATGCAGCGCCACAAGACCTCCCATACTATGAGCTATGACCAGAGTGCCGCGCCCGCTCTCGGCCTTGATTTGGGTGAGATAGTCGATGAGTTCCTGCCTAACTGTTACGGTCAGCAACGTCCCGTCTCATAAGGCGCAGCTGCATACGAGCTGAGTTCCAAGGATCTTCTCCAATCGTAGCCAAAGCTGTGGAACTTGATTTGTCCCTCGGCATCTAGCACTTTCAAGCGATCTTTGAGGCGCTTGCCAAGGTCTACAAAGCCAGCTATAGCAGCCAAAGATTTTCCAGGTACTACTGTGTCCATGGCTGTAGGATGCCGTGAGCGATTGATTGATGGGTTCGAGCAAGCTATGCGTACTTTTAAGCTCGTCCTCGCTTGTTAGACCAATGGCTAGATCCACTTTGCGTACGTTCACACCGACCTAGTAAAGATATCAACATCCTGACTAGATACGCAGGCAGAGCGAGCATACTCTCAAAGGTACCCAAACTCGTCTTCCACTTTTTGCGTCTCGCAGAATTGACCCTCTGTAGCCGCCCATCATGAGCACGTTCCCATGCAGCTTTGAGAACGCGTCCTGGCTAGCTGATGGAAGGCTTTCCGTCTCTGCATCCGCAGTGTTATGATGCACCATGACATGCTGGCCGGGACACGGGATAGTGGGCAGGGTAGGAAGGAAGCTAGAAGCATTGGGAAAGGTGTCTCTCAAAGCATGTAACGCTGTTCTCTCTCTATGATGCGGAGGCGCTATCGAAGGTCTGGCTCCTGGACTTGCAGGATAATCATCTTCCATCGAAGACCTTGGGGATTCAGGAGCATCATCCGCTGGAGTACTTTGGCTTGTCGTCCTGAACGGCGTCTGTAGATTTCCTGCGATGCGCTTCAGGCGTCCGCCGTACTGCGACGCCCTTGCAAGGTAGCCGTCCTTCTCAGACATTGCAGGCAAGAGCCAGGGGCTGCTTGTATCCTTTGCGTTTGATGTTTATGAGGGCACCTTTGCTTTTCACATGGTCCTGGACAGACCGATGATGTCCATGACATCCATCCTTAAGTCCGGCAAGCGCAAACAGTCTTAGCTTGTTTGGAGCGCGTATTTCAGTACACAAGATCAATGATAGTACACCCCTCCCAAACACCACTCTGATACAGCCTCTGTTTTCAAGTGCCCCTCTCAAGACTGCATCCGAAGACCCCAAAGACAATGTTTAGCGACCCGACTTGCGGAATCGCAGTAAAGGGGCCAGTCCTCCTAGCGGACACGCCTTCATTAGGAACTCGTGCTGAACTAGCTCATCTGCTGTTGCCCGCGACTTCACGTCCACGCAGAGACAGACAGCTAGGAAACCCTTGAGCTCCTTGCTGAGATTTGTTGGCTTCTTCAGAGTAGGAGTTCCATTCGTCGCAATCAGATACAGTGCTTTCAACGGTTCCTCATCGAGATACGGCGGCTCATTTTCGATCATTTCGATTGCCATAATGCCTATAAGTTGAGATCAGCTACCGTGAAGAAACGGTACTGCTGCGCGGCTCACCCAAAGACCAAATATCCACCTTAGCACCGTACTCCTTCTGCTTGACTACTTCCGGCGCCATCCAATACGGCGTACCAACCATTGTCGCTCTTTTGCTCTTCTGGTCAGTCAGCTTGGCGCTGAAGCCGAAGTCGGCTGTTACATCATTTCAGTTATGCTCTTGACAGTGTTGTGTTCCAGCTTACTGATTTTGACATGCCCTGCCTCATCTAGAAGGACGTTATCCGACTTGATGTCTCTGTGAATGATATTCTGGTTGTGCAGATGCTGCAGGCCTTTGCAGGTCTGTAAACGAACCGCATCATAAGCTAAACGGTGGGTGTGAGCCATGCGGGTGAACTCACTTCGAACGAGATGCTAGCGATCTGATCCTCTTCCAAGGTGTTGTTATCGATAACATCGGTCAGAGCACCACCCTCCATGTATTCCATCACGACCCAAAGTTCCGTCGATTTGACCAAGAAACTGTCCAGGAAATTGACAATGTTGGGATGCTTGCTGTCCTTCATGACCAAGATTTCGTTGACGATGAGTTCCTTTCGAGGTTGCTGAGCGAGATCCATCTGCTTGATGGCAACTTTGACGCCCGTTTCCAAAGTTTTCGCAACGTAGACGGAGCCCGAAGCTCCCTGCCCAACCTTCTTGATCTTTGAATAGAGTTTCGAAGGATCTTGCGGAGAGACGACTCGCTTGAGCTTGGCTGTGATTTCAGACTCAGTCATAGTTGATATCCGTCTGTCTGTTCCTCCGCCTGCTCCATTAGCGCCTGCAGTAGGCGCCGGAGTTGCTTTGGCAGCCTGAAGAGGCTTGACTGCTGGCGCTGGTGGAACGTCGCTCGACTCGGGAGAGGGAAGCGGCTTGGTGGCTGTATTGGCATTGTTCTGCTGTTGTACGCCAGGTACGGGAGGAGCAGCGCGAGCAGCAGTAAGACCTGACTTTGGGGCTCCATTCGGAGCTCTCGCTTTTGCCGGCCTGGATGCTGACTGCGTCAATAAGGGCTTGAGGCCTCCCGAGGATGATGAAGGCTGCTGGGCTGCTTGAGGTACCCGACTTGAAGATGCAGCTGCAGGAGCTGGCGAAGGAGCTGGCCGAGAAGGCTGTAGATTCGCTCGTGCACCCTGAGCAGAAGGGAGTTGCTGCAGCGGTGAACTGCCAGTGTTGACAGGTGGTCGCGGCGCATTGAAATAGTCGTCGTGATTGCTGCGGGGCTGACCAGAGTAGGGTGATGGAGAACGGACTGCAGCAGGAGGAGGTGCTCCTGGAAGCAGGTTTTGTGTAGTTCCAGAGGAGACCGAAGATTGGCCGGAGCCCGAGCGAGACATCGGCAAGGACATGCTCGAGGAGGAGGCACCCTGTTGAGATCCTGCAAAGCCTGTGCCAGCTCCGAAGCGTGTTGACGGTGCGGCCGCTTGCTGGCGCGAGCTGCTGCCTCCGCT
The DNA here is from genome assembly GCA_001972285.1 of Erythrobasidium hasegawianum. Lineage (NCBI taxonomy): Eukaryota > Fungi > Basidiomycota > Cystobasidiomycetes > Erythrobasidiales > Erythrobasidiaceae > Erythrobasidium > Erythrobasidium hasegawianum. Next base: position 1,688,402 of record BCII01000007.1, on the reverse strand, counting down.
CATGCTGCCCATATAGTCTGACATACCACCGGCGCCTGGAACACCCCACTCGTCTTTTCCTCGTTTCTGATTCTCGGTGTAGAACTCCAGTACATCAAGAACGGCCTGGGGATTGCGTGCATAGTCTTCTTTGGTAATAGCACTCGAGGTGAGGAGACGCGTCCATTGTTCGGGAAGACCGGTGAATGCGCCAGAAACAGGATCAAACCCAACATGCACTTGATGTACAAAATTGGTAGGTCCACTCTGGCCTAATGGCGAATGGTTGTAGATGTCGTTCATCCAGCCATATAGCTCCTCGTCGTTCTTGAGGGACTGCAGATCAAGGTCAGACTAGCTCGAATGTGCTGTCTGAGCATCATACCATGTATGTCGTCTTGTCCTTGCACACCACCTCGATGCAATAAGCTTTCAGGTCGGTTCTGGCGACCGCGTCTACATCCTTCAGGAAAATGATGCCAGACGCGGTGGAGGTGTTCTGTAAGGTGTAGAGTCAGTGTCCGAGCACGTAAAAACATCGTTTGCTGATCTCTCGTACCTCCTTGCTTTTGTGAAAGGTCAAGGCGCTTTCCCTTAGTATGGCGTACCGCTTGCTGAAGAACATGCTCCGTATGCCATCCTCCTTGATGGAGAGAGGTCCTTCGCGAATCCAGGCTCCACTGCCTCCTCCTCCGCTGTTGTTGCCGATGCTGGGAGTCGCCAGATGCATCCCGTTCATAGACCGAGCAAGCGAGGGCGACGCCGTGTTTGAGTCGGATCCAGTTTGAGCAGCGAACGACGACGAGGACTGCGATGACGAGAGAAGAGGACGCGTTCCCATGTTGTTACTTTGACCGGGTACCGGCGGCGCTGGGCGCGATGGCTGCAGGGCTGCGCCGTTCCAGCTGGCCATATCGATTGCGATTTGCTCGTTAAACAGACGGTAGTTGTGTCCCGCTTGCTTCGATATCGACCTGTTTTCGCTTTCTTTTGGCGGTGAGGGGAACCAAACAAAGAGGGACTCAGGCAAACGCGTCAAAGCACTTCAATGCTGAACATGGTTCTGATCCGCAACGCGTCATAAATAGCATTGCTCATCACATTGAAGTCGTAAAAGCATTAGAGAACAGAGCCGGACCTTCTACCAAACCTAACTCATACCGGTGCCGTATTGATCTCGCCCATCCCAATTCATCTCTACACTGCAGCCCATACGACACTGCGGTTTCTACTTGCGTGATGCACGCTCTCTTCGAGTTCTAGTAGGTTGACGGTCAGCCAAGAAGCAAAAGCTGGGTAATGGCGCTTACAGTAGTCCGGCCAGCAGCGCAGCAGCGATAGATGCTACCAAGCAGACACCGTGGCCAGCAGTGAAATTAGGGCCATGCTTGGCCGCCCACATGAATCGGCTAGCGAATGCAGTAATTCTGGCGCGATAACGTCAGAAACGGTCTGAGAGATATGGAACTTGCACTCACTGCAAGCAGCTGTAAGAAAGGCCACACATGATAGCGCGAGCGAGTGCTCCTCCCTCTTCGCACGACCAGAGCAAGGTTAGATGTACAGCTGAAAGCAAGCCAGCGACGACCAGGAAGCAGCCGATGATGTTGGCGGCAACGTTCTTGCTTGAGATGAGAAGGATGTGGCCTGCAAATCAGATGTAAGCTGCTGGTATTCGATTGATAGCGACTTGGCTCACCCAGAGAGATGGTCATAAGAGCAGGAACGACAAAGACTCCCCGTTGTCTGAGCTTGTCAGAGTACCATGAAGCCACCATGTAGACGATGACAGCCAAAGCCCAAGGTGCAGCAGCGATGGTGAACTGCCATCGCAAGCTGATTTGGCCGTCTGCCAATCGTGCGATGATGCCACCAGCGTATGCATAGTAACCATAGACAGGGAAAGAAATCAAAGTGCATAGAAGGCTGTGGACAGTGTCAGCATGAATCATCTTCAGATCAAGAAGAGACGCAGAGCGCTTACAGGAAGAACTGGTTCTGACGCTTTCGCAAAACTGTTTGCGCAACCTGCAAAACAGATTGGGACTGTTCGGCTTCCATTTGCTGTCTATCCATGCTGGCGTGGCTGATGTGCCATTCTCGGCTCTCGACGGAAAGCCACGATGCCTTTCTAGGATATTGAGGAAGCAGGAAGGCTGAAGCAATAGTGATGCCGAAGGTGAGGAGTCCGACAATGAGTAGGATCCAGCGCTATCAGATTTCGTCCTTAGTACAGGTACATTTCAAGAAGCCCTGAAAGCCTACCCATCCAGCCTGACCAAGCTGTCCGTCGATACCGATGTTGAGCATCCAAGCCAAGATACCGCTTAGGGCGCCAATAAGGATGGCAGGACCGACGATGCAGGACTAAAGACTGCTTAGCTCTAGTTGCGATCCCACCGATCGGATCGACATACCCATCGGAAAGCAGTTTGGTAGCGTGAGTACCAATGCATACACGTGGTTAGCATAATAGGCACAATCCCAGGGACGCAGAAGCCAAGCAAGACTCGGCAGAAGTAGAGCCAGCCTTTAGAGTGAATCCATCCTGTTGAAAGGGCTGTCAGCTTCACCCTTTTGCCATTCAAGTAGATCTGACATACCCATTCCAGTCTGAGCTGCAGATAGCACGATCAGGAGGAAAGTAAGCCAAAACCGGGCTTGTACAAATCGTTCCACGATGATTGTATGCATGACAGCTGAAAGGCACGATCAGCCACCGAGCGAGACAGGTTGATACGGGCGAGCATCGACCTACGGAGAGTAACGAACAATACAAAGAAGGCTGCCCATGCTGCGTCGGACTGCTTAACTGTGAGCTTGATATCGGGCGTCACCACGTCGAAGGAAGTGTTTCCTGTGGAAACGGCTTCAGCATTGTCGCTAATAAGGGGTTGATGTGGTTCCTCACCGATATTGCTTCTCCAGAAGAAGGCGAGGAGATAGATGATAGCACCCAAAGGCAGGTAGATGTAGTCGCTGTGGCAAAGCTCTGTTAGCCTGTGAATGCTGTTCGAGGAAACGAGGCGCTCACAGTCTAACAAACGAGTGCTTGCTAGTAGGCTCCTCTCCGACAGACTCTTGCGAGTCGAATTTGCTGTCGTCCTGAGTCTCCTTCTTGTCCAGATCAAGATCAATCTTGCTGCTCGAATCGACAGGCAATTGGTTAACAACGTCCATGGCAACGAGATGTGATGGGGAAGGAGGAGGAAGGGAGCAGGGAGATGGAGCGATGAGGATGAACAGAGGAAAGAGAAGAGAGGAGAAGAGAGACGAGCAAGCGAAAAGTTAAGCGAGATGAAAATGGCCCTATTCTCGCTTGGGGCGCCTCGATCTTGCACCTTTGGATCGAATACGAGTGTGCTAGAAGATGGGTTGGGTCCTTGGCTATAGGTGATCTCACCTTTTCGTCAGAGCAGCAGCGGGGATCCGACTCTAGCAGGGTTTGACGCGCACGGTGCATGGCACCCGGTCTTGACGGCACCTACGCTAGAAGACACGCGAGTGCAAACGTGAACAGTGCACTTGTTGGGGGATGGAGGAAGTGGAGCAGGGCGTCCGTAGTGCTGCGCTGTAGCTGCCGTGCTCCTGCTCTTCGGCAGAGAAGTGTTCACAGGTCGAGGTTGTCGAGGACAGAACAGGCTGCAGGACCTTCGTGGAAGGAGGGATGGGAATTGGCTGGACATCATTAGAAGAAGACGCTGTAGAAGTGGACTTAGAATGCTGTCAGATTTGTGTGACTTCAGCGACCCTTTTCGCTTCTCTCTCTTTCTCTCGGCATCTGCGTTGTTGGCAGCTTCTTCTACGAGATATCATATCCACAGCACAGCAACCAGAACACTGCGTAGAGCTTCCTCCTATCCTTTGAACCATGGCAGAAGGCAAGATGAACGTCGAGGCAAGATCAAGAGTGAGACAGAGCCCATTTGAGTCTGGGATTCAGAGATCTGATCCGATGATTCAGCTCTCCATCTACGACACTCCATCACAACCTATTGTGCTCGTAGCAGAAGCGCCCTCTGCCTTGCAGGTGCAGGTCTCATCGCTCAGGAGAACGTCGGAACACCTCTATCAAGGCGCACGAACCAGACTGCGAGAGGTCTCCAATGAATGGGTAGGAACAGAGAGGAAGGTGGAGAGTACGTCGTGTCCATTCTGGCAACGAGCTTGAAGAAGCTGACTTGCAGCGACAGGCCAGGTCAAGTCGATACTAGCGCCTGATGAAGACCTCACGCCTGGCGGGTTATAGTGAGTCGTTACTCTATCGTCAAAGAGCTATTTGAGCTAAATACCTCCGTAGCGTCGGCGTATCTACTCTTCTGGGAAGCATCGTCTCTCGCAACCGCTCCTTTCCCCTCCGTTTCCTCTCTCCTCCCTTATTCTTCCTAGCTTCAGCAAGCTACTTCCTACCGAAAACAGCAGGTAACGCCAATACGTACCTCCGCGAACTGGAACGAGCACATGCGCCAGCGCTTTATGATGCCCATACTGTAGCATCGCGCAAAGTCACAGAGCTGGTCAACGCAGCAAAAGAGGCGTATGGTAGATCCACTAATGCTGCAGCGCAACTGAGTAGGGACGGAAGGCAGACGATTGAAAGATCATCGGGATTGGGCTTGCAGTCGGCGGCGAAATTAGATAGAGATGATAGGAGCGTTTGAGGAGGAATTGCCTACAGCTTGGATTCAAGCGATGTATGCTGTAACTCAGCAGGCCAAATCCGCTTTCGTTTCCCTTCATATCTAACTGACAGCTGACGAAGTAGTCAATTTGCGAAGCCACGAGTCGGGATCCGCCATGCAAAGTACAGAAGGACTGATACGATTGCCTGCTGACGTTCAAGCAGAGGCTGCTGGCTTTTCACTTCGAAACAGCATGTCGCTGCCAACTCAACGCTATACCTATTACCAACTAGTGGCTACAAAAACTGAAATATAAGGTTCAAAATTTACTGCCTTCCAGGGCTTATACTGATCCTTCGAGCTCTGCGATCTTAACTTCAGTTGATATTGGGCGGGTTGACGTTGGGCGAATTGGGAGGGATGACGTGTGGTGCATTGGGTGGGTTGACATTGGGAGAAGGTGTACTTGGTGACTCGTTGCTGGTCAAGAAGTCCGGGTCGAGTATCGCCAGCATTTCGACTGCATTCCTGGCGGTACTGTTGTTCATAAACACGTCAGCTGCGCACGCTCTGTGATGTTTACTGCAGCTTACACTCCTGTGGGTCCAGTGTTGCCAACACAGACGAGCGTGATATTCTTGCGAGGATTGGTAAAGGCAACAGTGGTGAAGCCTGAGATACTACCATCATGGCCGTCTGTGTTTCGAGATAAGCATGCAAGAAACGGACACCCTCTCAACTGCGATCTGACTCACAGTAGTCGTTGAGCTTCATGAGGCCATAACCGTAATCGAAGGAGACATTGTATGGCAGGGGCTGACCGAGATTGTGAACATAGCCAAAGGTGCGCTCTCCATGAAGCCCGCTTGTAGTGCCTCCGTAACCATATCCAGCAACTGTCGCTTCAATCCAAACTTTTAAGCTTCGCAGATTGGACACGTAGGCGCCGGCACCAAGAGCTTGCGAAGGGTTGGAATCTGTCTTGTTTCCGTAGGTTGTGGTAGAGGTGAGTGGCCATGGCCCGTATCCTTCAGAGTGAGGCTCGCCAAGGGTGTATGAATCTGTTGGCCAAAAAGTATCGGCGGAGAGGTTGAGAGGCTGCAAGAAGTTTGTGTCGATACATTGGGCTGTGGGCATTCCAGCATTGAGCTGAACAATATGATCCAGAAGGATATAGTTCGAGTTGCCTGGTCGATTGTTTGGTAGCTGCTCATCGAGCTTGCGAGCGCGACTCACTATAATTGGCATTTTGCCTATCCGTCGGCTCATAGTAGGGCTGATTCTTGAGTATTACTTGTATGATCTCTTCATAGCTGAAGGGAAGCGTGGGATCGGTGCTCTGAATCTGGGCTGCTTCTCACGATAGGACGTAATTGTATACACCAGATGTCATTCCCAGAAGATCTCGGGCCGTGATCTCGTTGGCATAAGGGAATGCCTGGATGCCATTGTAGTAGTTGTTCCAAGTCTGATAGTGGGTAATTTAGTTGCTTGATTCAGGGAGCGATACGCAGGGAGAAACACTCACATCCCGCATGTCAATCTTCCCTTCGGAGACCAGCTTCAAGACTGCACTTGCTACGAGGGTCTTAGTGAGATTACCAACGCGGAAATGATTCTCGAGGTTGAAAGGCACGTATGCATCCAATGTATCGCTTCCGAAGGACTTCAAGAGTGTACCTTCAGAGGTGGATATGTAAAGAGCTCCTCCTGGGATCTTGAGGGTGTTATTACGGGTTGTCTGGTAGTATTGCTGCAACGAGGCAGACACATTTGTGCCAGGCATGACTGTATCGACAGATCCAGGAGCATTGTCGTTGATGAGCACATTGACTGCAGTAGCCGGGTACGAGTTGATGGTAACCCCAGCTGTTGCGCCTACGAAAAGTGCGGTTGAGAGTAGCAAACGCATGGCAGTCATCGACGGATGGAAAGAAGAGAAGAGAGGAGAAGGAAAGAATCAGCTTAAGAAGGCAAGGGAGGGGCTATGTTTGCTGCTACCGTCAGAGCTTTGGCAACAGCACATGCTGGTGACACTAATGGTGCATCAGGCACTGACCTGGCGTCCCAAATTGCGGGAAAGCGGAGAAGGGGGAAGGAGAGTTGCAGGAAGTATGGCGAAAGAGGCAGATCACGGCAAGTGCTTGCGTCTGATCTGAGTCCTGCCTTATCGGCATCTGAGCTTCGTACCTGCGGAATCATGTGGGGACCTTGTGCAAAGGTCGGAGGAAGACGACGCGACTCGAGATCCGAAATTGCATAATTGTCATTGGGTGAGTTGTTCAAAATCGTGCAAGGTTCTTGAAGAATGGAACACAAGTGTTTTACCATGTTGTCAAAGCCGTGTGAGGTCACTCTGCACGGTGGTGTGATTCGGTTGATAATAGTTCTACAATGCTGCGCGATGCTACAACAACGCCAACATCATCTAATTGCCACGCTATCATTCTTAAAGTGTTGCGAGTGCACTTCGCAAATTTGTGATTTTGCTCAACAGAATATCCAACGATTGAGGTATCAAGTCGCTGACAGGTATCTGCCCGACTGATTCCAGGTTGACTGCGATTATTCACTCGTCAGCAAGTCTGTCCTATCAAAGAAAAGGGCCTGCTGACAGATGAAATGATCCCTTTTGCGGCCCAGCCTGACCGAGTTTTCGAATTCCGGATGTCGCAAGACCTCGCGACTGACGGTATCTTTTCGAGCGTCTACAACTCTAGCAGTTTTCCGGCCTTTGCTGTCTTCTTCCACTGCGACTACGCCCGGAGGGAAGCAGGCGGCAAATTTGTCACAGAGTTCGGGCAGAATAGGTGTGAGAATGTCTATCGTCGGTAAGAGGCGATAGGAGGCCGTAGCTGGAAGCGAGCCAGAATAAGCTGATTGCAGGGAATCTCGTCAAATTTGCCGGGGTCACTCACCCACTGGCGACCACTTTGCATGGTCTTTACCGATACCCTTCTCGCAATGCATTTCAAGTATTATTTCCTGGTAGCAGTATGTTTTCAGCGTCGTCTGCAGGCATTAGGACAACGGCTTGCTCACCTGGTTTCCTCGCAGCTTGGCAAGTAGAATATCGTCGTAGACGGGTTGTGGAGGATCATCAGCAAAAGTGTCTGTTTGCACTCCCTTCTGCTGCCAGGCAAAGGCCGAAGAATAGACTGAAGGCACAGGAACAGATGTCGGCGCTCAGATAGATAGAGCTCGGGCGAGACCTTACGCCTACCGTGTGCGTTGGTGTATAGTTTTTCGGGGTCTGTCTCGTTCCGCTTTGCGTGCGGGTTGCGTTCACATTTCACGACAAGACTGAAGACGATGGTGTTGAGGTCCGTGGGTTCCTCTCCGGCTGCAAGAAGAGTCGTCAGCACTCAGTCATGTCGTAAAAACGCACGGTGAGAGCCGGAAAGCTTACGGCCTTTGAACTCGACCTTCTTGGGGTCTATACGCAGAGGAACCAGACCCAACCTTTGAGACAGGACTTCATCTTGTACGAGAGTAGTATTGTTCCAGATGTAGACATTCTCGACAGCGACAGTAGGTACCTAGCAAAGAGCACACACCAAGAATCAGACGAGTTCCCGGGAATGTGAAGCAGCAGTCGCAGCTCTCTGTACCTCAGCAATGAGAACGCGTCGTATAGCATTTGCTACAGATGCATCAACACCAATAATGTCGAGTTCGGCTTCAAGTTGCGAGAGTCGCCCAATTTTCAGCTGTAATCTCTGTCGAGTGCATGACGATTCGTATAAGCCAAGGCTAACTCTCCGGATGCTCAGGAAGTCTTGCGTAGAGAAGACTGATGCCTTACCGTGCTGAACAGATTGGGATCCCATCGCAAAAGCTGACTGCCAGGCCAGACGCCGGCTTGGTCTCGCGGAGGTGACTAGAAAGCATCTCAGCCTGCCAGCAGAGCAACGCCCTCCAAGGCAGAACGCATCCTTCCTCACCTGGCTCACTATCTCGCGGCCAAGATGCATGGTTCACGCAGTGAGAGTTCGTACGGCTTCGAAAAGGGTCTTTTCAAGGCTTTGCGGCAACGACAATTCTCAACCCCCTCGCGACGCTGAATCGGTCAGAACGTATGATTCGCGTGTAGCTTCTGCACATCTATGATTCCAATGCGACCCGCCATGCCGATGTCCAGATAAAGGCTCGCGGACTGGCTCCTTCCTGCTGAGCAACGACGGACATGACCGCACACACCTGCGTAATCGCTCCGCAAAGGATCTCCGCATCTTCAGTACGCTGTTTCTGAATGACGTACGGCGAATGCGACCTGAAAGCCCGGAGCATCACACAATGGCTAGAAAGCTGGAAACTGCAATAGGTCTCTTCAACGAAAATAAGGCAACTCAACAGCCTTACTACCACCGCCAATCCCCAGCGATCTCACTACGTGTCTTCTCTTGATGAGGCCAAGCCATCAAGTTGCAAGCGATCGTGTCTGGCAGCTCCTCGGCCGTCTTGTGACAACATGCTAGTGGGCTGTAAAGCAAGAACAATAGATGTCAGGCCTACACAATAAAAGAGGCACCACCCTTTCGCTTACTCCGCTGTCACATCTTCCGATTTTACGTTTGCAACATGGCGAACAGCCGCTACGGTATTGTCGCTACATAGCGATGCCGCTGATCCAATGTATCGGACACTGGGACAAACTTAGCCTACTTTCACGCACACCCCCAATTTGTTTATACAGGCATGGCGTAAGCGAGAGGCTTGGCCAAACATACATGTAGAGATTCTGGTTGGCGCCAAATGATGTGCTGATCGGCACAGCGCCCGCATGGGTTTGGCCAAGCGTGTAAATCTCTGGGTTCTGCACTCACACGCTCTRCAAGCCGCGGCACGCGCAAGTCCAGGACAAACTGCAGTAGGTGCAGATGATTTTGTGCCGGTCAGATTTAACAGCATGTTTGGGAGGCATACTCAATAACGATATCTTATTTGGTGCTGAATTCTCTGAATGTCTGGCAAATTCTGTTATGCTCAAACGTAGAAGTATAAGCGATTTTGATTGCTACACTTCTCCTACATCGATATCGGGCTGGAGCATTGCAAGGTGGGTGGGTTCGCTTTGAAAACCGGCTTTGGCGTAGGAGTCATACGTCAGGTTGAGATATACGTCGAAGCCAATGCACAGGGTCATAAAACAGACCGTCATTGTATATACGGAAGGTCTAGCATAGATGACTATGTTGAAAAGAGGCTGTAGGTCTAGGTCACTGTATACATGTCTTCGCACTCGGAAATGCCTAAACGATGCACGTCGTAGAGGAAAGATGCTGGTGCTATTTGAGAAAGCAGTGACAGTTGAGTCAGATGTTCGTTTACAAGAGCCGGGAGGTAATCGATGGAAAGCTTACTAGTAGCCAAGCTAACTTCGAGCCTCGCTGCGCTTAAGCAACGACGCAGATGGAAACAGCTCCTCCTGGAGGGTAAGCAGCGTCGTTCTTGGAGACGGTGCAGATGGAGACGGCTCCTCCAGGTGGGTAGGCAGAGTCCTCCTTAGAGACAGTGCAGATAGAGACGGCGCCGCCAGGAGGGTATACGCTGTCGTTGTTGGAGATGGTGCAGATAGAAACTGCTCCGCCGGGAGGATAGACGCTGTCGGTGGTGGCTCCGTTGATGGTGGCAGACATGTTGAGTGTATGTA
>BCII01000007.1:1472521-1677068 GCA_001972285.1 Erythrobasidium hasegawianum | reverse complement strand
ACAGTATACTTCAAATCGTATCCGCTCCAAGCTTGTATGCCCTCGAGACCGTCGGAGCTCGATTCCATGTCTCCAGAAGGGCTTGCAAGGAGACTAATACGACACCGTCGGAAGCATGTCAGAAAGACAACCAAGCAAAGGTGTGAAACATACCGAAGACCTACAGGATCAGCTGGCATTGATAGCCGTTGCCAGCTCTGCCTTTCGTTTGTAAGCTTTCGCGACTGCGCCTGGCTGGCCTGGAAACAACCGCGAGAGACTGACTTTACATCGCAGACCAGTTCGCAGCTGGCGCTCTAGCGTGAGTGAAGCAACATGCACTACACTTGCGCCGCTGATGCAAAGTCCCTTGCCATCTATCCGCATGTCAGTGGTGTCACGGAGCTGCTATGCTTGTACCCTTTAGGTAAGGCCGGCATCGCAGCCAGTCCTCCCGTATGATCTTGCTGCTGAAACTTTCGTAACAGATGTCGTGCGTCCTCTATATCTGTCGACCGGACCTTTAATCCGATTCCTCCCATTTTCGACTCCAGGTCAAGACCCGCATTCAACTTCAGGCTGGCAGAAGCGCGACAGGCGGCGTATACTATGATGGCATGGTAGACTGCTTCCGCAAAATCATTGCAGAGGAAGGGTACGTAGTACGGACCTCAGCGCATCTTACGGCAGCTGATATTATTACACGTCGCAGTTTCTCCCGCTTGTATAGAGGACTAGGTCCCCCTCTTATGCTGGAGGCTCCTAAACGTGCCGTGAAATTCGCGTAGGTCAGGGTAATCTGGACGCGTCAGACCGGGCCTGATTTATCGTTGACAGAGCCAATGACTGGTGGGGCAAGACTTATCGCGACGCTTTCGGAGTGTCGAAAGCGACACAAGGTCTCTCTATCCTGACTGGATGCTCTGCGGGGGCAACCGAGAGCGTTGTAGTGGTCCCGTTCGAGCTGGTGAAGATTCGCCTGCAAGACAGGAACAGTGCAGGTAAATACAAGGGACCCATGGACTGTGTCGCTCAGATCGTCCGAAACGAAGGTATACTCGGCCTGTACAACGGTCTTGAACCTACCTTTTGGAGGTAGGCTATAACAAGTTACTGCAAGGTGAAGCATCCCGAGCTAATGTTACTCACTTAACCAGACATGTTATGTGGAACGGAGGCTACTTCGGATGCATCTTCCAAGTCAGGTCGCTATTACCAAAGGCAACAGTGAGATCACCGAGCTCCTGAATGTAGTATCTTGAGTCTGATCGTACGTCTACGCAGACAAAAGCCAACGAGCTGCGCAATAACCTCATATCGTAAGACCACCTGGAGCCAGACGAAAAGCTGTCTCTGACATTATCGAACAGTGGTACTATCGGAGGTTTCGTGGGCACAGCCTTGAATACTCCCTGTACGCCAATCGCCTTTATGCGGACACCACAAGCTATTTTTGAGCTTAACAATTGCAATTGCATCTTCAGTCGACGTCATCAAGTCTCGCGTACAGAATTCCCCAAAGGTCAGTTGTTATGGGCGGCGTTGGGAGACGATACTGATCTATTTATGCAGGTCCCGGGCGTAGCGCCGAAATACAACGTATATACATGTTGCTAAACGATAACGTCGCTACAGCTGACAAACGGCGTTCACGCAGTGGACTATTCCCTCGCTCTTCGTCGTAGCCCGAGAGGAAGGTTTCGGAGCTCTCTACAAAGGCTTCGTGCCGAAGGTACTCAGACTGGCTCCGGGAGGCGGTATCCTCCTCCTCGTCGTCGAGTTCACCCTCGATGTTTTCAGGAAGCAACTAGGCCCGCCTTACATCTGAATTTCAAGGGAGTAAGAGAAGACTTTTGCGGGTAAGAATCTGATGGATGATGAAGTAGTAATTCAGCTTCTTCTGAGTTGGTCCTGTCATTGCGACCTTGTGTATTTGTTCGTCTATTCCGAGACGAGGCATTTTGTCAAATGATGGAGCAAGTAGCAGTCCGGCATCTCGCTATCTGCTCGGCGACACAGAAACAAGCAGTTGCTCCAAAGCAGTCTCAATATACCATAAGATCGGACTCTTTCACTTCTTCTTGACCTCTTTCCTGACAACCTCTTCTTTACCAACAAAAATGCCTTTCCCGTTGTAAGGCTCAGGTTTCCTCCACTGACGGATTCGGGCCGCGAATTGAGCCAATTCTTGCTTGTCCGGACCCTTCAAGCGAAGTTCCGTTGGTGATGGTACCTCACATTCGATGTTGGGAGGTATTTCGAGCCTGATTGGCCTCGGAAATCCCAGGCGAAGGACTAGTTGCCGCCCCGTCTTCGCATCTTGACTATGAGACGTTTGGATCTGGCCCGTCTGTATCTCGGCAACAATAGTAGTAGGTGCTCCTTGCTCCACTGACGCCCTGTATCCAACTCCAACAAGTCTTAATGGCAACGAAAAGCCCTCCGAAAGGCCTCTCACTGCATTTGCGCACATGGCACGACTTAGACCCCATTGCCCTCGAGTTTCAGCATCACTTTGCGCTTGACAGGTGATAGATAGCTGAGAGTGAATTTCGCTCGCTTCCACAGTGGAATGGACCGTAGCTGTGATACCGGGGCTGAGGTGAACGTCTTGGGACCCTCTAGGACCACTGAGGCGGACCACAGATGCAGATTGCCGATGCCTTGAGCTATTGCCGACATTGTTTCGATGAATGTTGCAGGTGATGGAGGCCGGAAGAGGTATCGGCTGAGACCCTACATGCGAATATAGGGAGCTGGAGGAGCTGAAACAGCGTGCTGCAGCATTGCTCCACTGTCTGTTCAGTCCGCGCATGTTGTATTGCCCGCAGCTGAATATAATATGTTGTAGATCAGACATTGCCAACAAAACCCGGACATGTGAAATCGCGGTCACCACGCAGCGTTGCCCAAGTGAGGCACCAGTCAGGTCAGGGTGCCCAAAGGATGGTGTATGGGAGGATGATTGTGAAAGACGTCAGGTTTCGAAAGTCTCTGCTTGCTGCCTGCCTGTCAGGCTTTCTTGCGCTGATGCCGACTGTCGTCTAAAGTGCGGGAGATCAATGACTGTTAGCATCATCTGAACCCATCAAGTATATATCTTACCCTAGATCCCACCTTTTGATGGACACTTCAGTATTCAAATCGCCAATCAGTCTGAATCACAGAAATACGCGATGTCAAGCCGGGATAGGGATGCGAGTCAGCGCGGAGTAGGAACATCCAAAGAGACTTCTCGCCTTGTGGTCCTATCACTGCCTTCGGATCTGGACACTTCTGGGCTATCCGCACACTTTTCAACACTCGACCTTCCCATGACCGATGTCAAAGTTCTACGCAAAAAGGATGGCACTAGCCGTCGCATGGCTTTCATAGGCTACTCATCGGTTGGCGACGCAGTCAAAGCCAAAGAATGGTTTGATAACACATGGCTTCGGGGAAGCCGGATCCAGGTCGATTTCGCACTTCCGGTAAGCTCGCATTTCACTGCTCTTTAAAGGAAGTAGGCTGTGCTGAGGAAACCTGCGCTGCGGCTGTCAGGTCAGTAACGATAAGCTGCAAAGTCGGAAGCGGGCTCGAAGCCCACCCTCGTCAGGCAGCCAAGCAACAGCCTCTGGACAAGACGCAACAAGATTAGACCAGATCGCTTCCACTGAAATCTCGAGATCCATTCCAAACCTAGAATCAGGACGGCCAGATAATGTCACTGCCGAATTGAGCGATGCAGAATATCTCGCTCGTCGCAAGCGGCGAAACATCGGGGACGAGGACTCAGCAGGCGCCTCTCCTTCGTCATCGGTGCGTTTGTTTCCCTAGCATCGTCAGTCTAACAGTCAAGAAAATCGCTGAACAGTAGCGTGCTTTGCTAGAACCAGAATGCTATGGCTTCGCACCACACAAACCATGATGCTCCTGCGAAGAATCGTCTGTTCCTGCGAAATTTACCCTTCGATACGACTGAAAGCACAATTCGAGATGCTTTCGCTGCATACGGACCTATCGAGCAGGCAAGTATGGATACGTCGACATCGTCCTCCTTGTGGCTGACGTCCAAATAGATTCATATCCCTGGATACGGCAAGCAAGCTCGCGGTCTTGCATATGTCACCTACGCTCGTTCGGCAGACGCCCTCGCAGCTTTGGGGGCTCTTGACGGTCAAGGCTTTAACGGACGCCTTCTACATATTATGATAGCACAGGGAGAGCCTTCTCATACTGGCGTAGGCTCTCAACCATCCGGGCCTTCGATGTCGAGCTACAAGCAGACGAAAGCTGCAGAGCTGCAGCTCGATGCGGACAAGCCCTTCAATTGGGCTTCCTTGTATATGAATGTACGTGTAGTGATGGACGCGCGTAGTATACTCGAGCTAATAGCTACTTAGAGTGATGCTGTTCTGAACTCCTTAGCCAAACGCCTCGGTCTTCCGAAGGCGGACCTTCTCGCTCCCGAAGCCAGTGGAGCCGCAGCCAAGCTTGCATTGGCCGAGACAATGCTTCTCAAGGAAACACGAGAGTTTTTTGAAAGTGTAGGTGCACCTCCATTTCAGCAAAGATAGTAGCTGAAGGTGTATTAGCATGGCGTTCGATTCGATGCAAAAGATCGCACAGCCGAGCGGTCTTCGAATATTTTGCTGCTCAAGAATTTACCGTCGGGAACCAATGCCAATACTATTCGAGGGCTCCTCGCACCCTATGGCTTATTGAAACATCTGCTTATCCCACCGTCAGGTCTTGTAGCGATCGTACAGTTTGAGGACCCTCAAAGTGCAGCTTCAGCTGCAAAGAACGTAGCATACTGCAAGATCGGAAACTCCATCGTATATGTCGAGCGCGCTTCTTCCCATTTTGTCATTTCGGAAGGAATCGCAGACGTTCTAAAGCTAGAGCCAGGCTTCTCGGAACGAGAACCAAATGCAGAAGGTAACAGTCAATGCCTCTTCGTGCAGAACTTCCCTCGAGGTACAGACGCGAAGGCTCTGCAAGACCTGTTTGTGTCCCGAACAGGATTCCGCAGCCTTAAACTGGTTCGAAATGATAGCAAAGGGGAGTACGCATTCGTTACGTTCAACGGGGCAGAACCCGCTTCCAAGGCCTATGAGGAGATGGACGGGCAACTGTTTGCCGGAAGAAGACTCAACATTGCGCGTTCAACGGACCGCCATTCCGCCAAGCCGGCTTACGACTCTCCCAAGAGTGAGAGTAAGGGAAGTGCAACGTGCAAACTTATTGTCAAAAATCTGCCCTTTGAGGCCTCCCTTGCCGACTTGCGGACGATATTGAGGTCAGTCACGGGTGCCACCTAACACCGTGCGGAACCATCTGGCTTATGTGTTCCCTTCACAGCCCATATGGCAAACTACTATCTCTCCGTATACCACGCAAAGCAGACCAGTCACCCAGAGGATTCGCCTTCGCTCACTTTGCGAGTCCGGCTCAGGCCAAGATGGCCCGCGAAAACCTCAAGCACACTCACTTACTGGGGCGACACCTTATCGTAGAACCGGCCATCGAAGATGACGCTCTTTGAGTTTTGCAAAGTTCTGCCATGCCTACAGCCCTGATCGAAAAGTGGAGGTCGGTCATACTGCAGGAATGAAGGCAACGAGGTTGAGGATTAGCTTGCTGAGCCGTGTCGAAGTCTTGGCCTTTGCATGCTGCTCCGATGATTTAAAGCTACGAAATGATGTTGTGCTTAAAAAAACAACATTTTTATGAAGTGTAGGGACACTGTAATACGTTCCTGTGTGACGGAAGGTTTGACACCCTTCCCACCGCATCGTGTAGTACTGACTACTCACTGCTATGAGTTGCAGACAGCTCAGCTCGTTCGGAATTCTACATAGCCTGTTGGCTTTCGCTTCTCAGCAATCACTGTAATGTATACATACAGTATCCATTACTTTGAAGGCATCTGATACTTGCGCGATTACTTTCTGCTCGCTCATCCATCATGTTGCCTACCGGTAGTCACTTTGATGTTGGGGTGCCGAAAAAAAGGATGTATGTAGTTAGCCGTATAGATCTGAAAAGGCTCGGATGTAGAGAACAAAAGGCCTTTTGTGGTTTCTGGCCTTTTGATCGGTGAGATGGACTAACCGATCAACACCATCGCATTAGCAATGATGACTTGTACGTTTGCACCATTCGAAAGGACCTCGCCTTGTCCTGCGTGCAGCCAGGCTGAACCTCGCCCAGACTGGACCAGAGAGACGGGCATCGATAAGAGCAGTCTGACCACCACTGTCCGGCACCCTTTCATGTCCCATATCCAGCTTGCCGAAATACTGTCAAGGCATGCATCTCCTAGCGAGCAGAAGCATGCGTGCCCTACATCTGGCTGCATCAAGATTTTTCCTCGCAAGTCCGACCTCAACAGGCACCTTAAGATCCATAATAACGATAGGTGATCGGGTCTGGCACTCGACTCCGAGATGAAGGGCTGATTACGGCATAGAGCATTCATCTGTTCATTTGGCGATTGCCGAAAGTCGTTCGTACAGAAAGCAGCCCTGACAGTTCACAGGCGGACCCAGTACGTGACCTGCCGATCAGGTGCCTCTGGTAACTCGGTCTAACAGCACATTTGTCGTGGTCGCTCGCTCTCTCGTTCACCTACTAGCACGGGCGAACGACCTCATAGGTGTCCAGAGCCCGATTGTCAAAAATCGTTCGGCGATTCGAGCTCTCTTTCCCGTCATAAGCGTGTTCATACAGGTAGGCATTACCATGCCTGGCAGCAGCAGCGCTGATTTTAGCATTGCTAGGCATGCGACAACACAGTTGTCCCGTCGTGGGGTGCCAGGCATCCTTCTGTCGAGCTTCCTCTCTCGACCGACATGTCTTCCGAACCCATGCTGGCTGTCAGACCTGACCTAATCCGCGTTGGCGACCCTCTGCCAGATCGCTCTACAGTCAACAATACTTTTCAACCGAGTACAGAGCAGGAAGCAACCGCTCAGTTTCCTGTTTAAGCTGTAGGTTTCAGACGGCGGAGGCGTCGTTCGGCTCTCGAGTATCGTAGGGATGGACGCTCGAATGCGAGATGTGATGTTCTGGTTCGCGAAGGAGAATGCATCTTGTTGGAACGGCTCCGCCAGTGCTAACATCGCATCTACGTGCGTGTCTTTCATGATCTGTGTATTGCTTAGTCAATGGGGGATCGGACTCGGTACCTCCTACCACTGACCTCCGTATCGTATGGCGTAAGATAGCCTATCTCGTGCGATATCTGCAGACACGCCGATCTGTCCCCTTGAATGGCCGCCCGAAGAAGTTTTCTGTACAGCCCAATGAACGGCTGACGATAGGCCTGACTGGCACCGAAATCGACCAATTCAAGCTGTTCCCAGCGTGAGTTTGACATGATATTGGAGCAAGTCGCTGCAAGCTGAGACGCACCTGCTGCGTGTTTGGGTTCCATAAAAAGTTGCTCCAGTTTGGATCGGTTTGCATGAAAGCGAATTCGAAAAGCTCGCGCAAGCACAGCTCGATTACTAGCGAGCCAAGCTGCGACCCTTGATAAGCCGGCACCTCTAGAGAACAAGGAGAACGAACAGGTACTGACCCGATCACGCAGATCCTGAGGATGATCGAGAAGTTTGGTGACAGGAACGCCGTGCATCATCTCCATTGTCAGGACCTGACGCATGGAGAGAGTGTCCACTATTTTTGGCGCTGCGAATTGAGGAAGACTGCCAAGGAGCGTCTTGTACGTACGAGCACTGGCTGCTTCGTATTCGTAGTCGCATTCTTGTGCCAATTCGGTCCGCATCGTTTTTAGCGTGTTTTCCAGATATAAGCCGCGTGGCAGTAGTGCCGAAAAGGACAGCAGAAAGCGGATATTGCCTATGTCTGCATCAATTGAGTTGGCCACACCGGGGAACTGTACCTTAACAGCAACGTCGGTACCATCGGGCAGAGTAGCTGCGTGAACTTGACCAATCGAGGCTGCTGCGAAGGGGACTAAGTCGAAGGACCCAAACTTCTGTCGCCAATCGTGACCCAGTTCGGATGACATAACTTTCTGTATCGCAACGTCAGGTATCATGCATGCTAGGGCCGAGAAGCTGCGTCTTACGCTGGTCTGCCATTCTGGCATATAATCGGCCGCATTCTGTACTCGCGCGAGGACCTGCTCCAATTCGGGAGGTAGTATATGCGATTCTGACGAATAATCAGCGAGATCACCCTTTGGAGCGATACCGTCAGTTCTCACCTTGAATACTCAGAAATTGTCCCAGTTTTAGAGCGGCTCCCCGCATTCGAGACAGCGACTTGACCAGCCTGTTGATATTGCTTTCGGTAAGCATTGCTGAGGTCGACTCAGAACCACGTCCACTTCTAAAGAGGGAACCCGCAGCCCCTACACCAAGTCCCGCAGCCAGACCTTCAAAGAGAGCCGCATCATTTGCGTGTGTATTGGCATTGTAGTGAGCACCTACCGCCATACTGCAGGACGCGTGCAATACGGGAACTTGGCACCCTGCTCGGACGTCCTCGGGACCGCAGATTGAGCTGGGAGCAGAGATCAGGATTTAGGCGGCGGAGAACTGAGGAGGTCGAGTGAGAGAGCCAGAAAGCAGTACCTTGGTAGTCGGGCTAGATGGGGACTCGGAATGGCATCCAGCGTCATCTTTGGCAAATGGCCCTTGCCTTTTGGCACATCTTTGCGGAGCCAGTTCTTCTCTTTCTGGTGACCCGTTCTTCTGCTTGCTGGTCGTTACAGGATCTTCTAAGACATCTGCTCTTAACGTCTGAGTGGGAGAGTCTGGTGTCGAAGCGGCTGCGAAGATCTCTGCCGAGGAGCCAGGTCGAGGGGAGGCAGACTTGATAGCACCGACGCGAAAGCCACGCCTTAGCATGCAGGGGTGTGCCAACGTCAGTGCAGCAGGAGTCAGGCGTCTCTTCATTGTACAAAGCTGGGAAAAGCAAGGCAAACGAACGCTGACCGAGACGGTCCTGCCAGCCAGGTCATCCAGTACCCTCTGTTCACAGCTCTCCTCAGTCGAACATATGCGAAAAATGTTAGAGTCACTAGACGTCCATGCCAATCTTCGTATTTCCTACACGCAATCTCCCATCAAACACCTTGAATACCATTTTATGAGGCAACAACACTATCTCACGTTAGCGACTGCATCAGACGCATGCACACCTTCCTACATAACGGCAGACTCTGTCGATGATTCCCTTGGGTACTGCGACCGCGGTCTCTTCTCATCGATGCATATCTCCGGCGCTCCCGTCCACCTTACACGAAACTTCCCTTCTGTGGCATGACCTGAGTCTGCCACTACTGCACAGGAGCTTCACGCTCATAAAGACAGTTCCTTTGCTCATCACTTAGAAGCTTCCGGGCATGCAGAGAGAGCTTCGACTGGAATGTCACATAAGTCGTGCAGCCGGAAACCATCAACCAGGATCTGCCGAGCATGGCCACCTCTGGCTGTTCAAATCTCTAAGCGTAATACATCCGTTCAGTCTTGCCGGGTTGTTTAGAGGTCTGCGTCGGCCGAGTCGGCGCGAATGTCTAGCCTCAGTGTTGAGCATTATGACAGTGTGCGACTCAAGCTAAGACACAGGTGCAACTCCCATTCATTACTGGCAGCACATAGATTATATGCATTTTGGCTTCGCGCTCCGTTTAAAGTGATTGGACCTTATTACTAGCCCTCCCGTGCATGGCAGGCAGATGGTATACTGAGCAACTATACGGTTCAGCACCGCTTTCGCAGGAACACTAGGAGGTGCAGATGCTGAATCGAGATGGCGTCGATCTGCAACGGATGAACTGACTACACCCCACATTTATTGCGAGAGAAGGGCAGAATATCTGGGAAGCCTCCACACTGATGAAATGATGTCACAGGTAAGACGATAGGGTGCGTGACAGTGCTTACTGACCAATAGCTAGTAGATCTCTGATTAAAACAGTCACCTCCATGCCCAGTCCAGGTCCGCTTATACATCTTAGTTCGCGCCCAGATCTGGATTTACATTCGTCATTAAGTCGAACCCGCTACTATTGGATGCAAATTGGCGACCAGGGTGACTTGCCGAGGCTACTTCAGGTTGTCTATATCGCCGGGCATCTCGGGGCAAAAGCTGTACATGCTATTCACGCTGCCAAATGGCTATGGCAGTCATCTGCAGTCAATCTATCAGCTGTAGGCCTGACAACAGCAGAAAGCGCAATCGCCGAAGGGCCATTTAGGGCGAATATTTCCACAGCAGAACGAGTCAGAGACAATGTTGAGAATGCTAAGCGCGAAGATCGTAATACTGACTGCTATGTCTGCATATACCTGAGTCTTTTGTGCGCTTGAGACTTACGACTTGGATCATCAGCGGCGACACTACATCCAAGATGTGAAAGACGAGTCTGGAGTTTCATGGGTAGAAGAGCTAGCTCTCCGGGATTCAAAAGAGATCTACAGACAGCTAAAGGACAGCCTAACATGCGCAACAACCCAATTTTCCGACTGGCGACTATGTACACTAAGAGACTGGCGTCGCGGGGCATCTCATGCACCAAGGGATTGACTGAGAGGAAGATTGGAAAGTCGAGGATGCTGGAAGACGCACGATGCAGATTGTCAGAGTCATTGGAAAGATAGACTCGAACGCTTGACGAGCTTACAAGGTGTCCAGCCTGTGTCGTTGCAATTTAAGCGACTACACAGATGGAGACAGCTCCTCCTGGAGGATAAGCAGCGTCGTTCTTAGAGACGGTGCAGATGGAGACAGCTGCTCCAGGTGGGTAGGCAGAGTCCTCCTTAGAGACAGTGCAGATAGAGACGGCGCCGCCAGGAGGGTATACGCTGTCGTKGTTGGAGATGGTGCAGATAGAAACTGCTCCGCCGGGAGGATAGACGCTGTCGGTGGTGGCTCCGTTGATGGTGGCAGACATGTTGAGTGTATGTATGGAAATGGGTGAGTATGAAATAAGGAGAGTGTRKATMWSAGAGGCTGTGATGGACTGGATRAAGAAGCAAGAGCAGTCGGATGGAGCTGCTCTTTATCAAGAGTTTATGAGCACACTCTATACCATTGTTGATGTAGACAAAAGTTGGGCCTGAACAATGAGACGAAACTTGGACTGCACGGGTCTCTTTGTGAGCTTTTTTGTTGGCCTGGAAGCAGTCTACGGTAAGTCCAAGAATCTCAACAATGATCCGACTGTACTGGATTTGCGCTTTAGACTTTTGTCAAAGGAGGGGGAAACCTGTCAGTCTTCAAAGATGAAGTAGCGGCGGTATCGAGTCGGGACCCGCGATGCACGATTGGGAAGGTGACGGACAGAGACTGTGTGTCACAGTGCACCAGATAGTACCGTCGAGCGTTGTACCAGACTTCATTCGAAGGCAGTAAGCTTAACATACAGTAGCTACGCGCTCGGGTCCGATGAGGGGTTTATGACAAGGCAGAAAGTATCACAGTATACTTCAAATCGTATCCGCTCCAAGCTTGTATGCCCTCGAGACTGTCGGAGCTCGATTCCATGTCTCCAGAAGGGCTTGCAAGGAGACTCATAGCACGAGGCACCCTATTGTAGCTCAAAGCACAGCGTAAGAGTGATATGCGAAAGCGCATTGCTAGTGTAGACCACGCCCGCAGATACAGCAAACTGTATTCCCATTGATGAAAGTGCTGCTTTCCGACTCGCCATTGTTCTTGACGCGGTGCCGTCGTATTCAAGCCTCCCGCGCGAGTGCGCAGAGACAGGACGCTACATATCGCTCATCAACAGACAAGATAGCTGCCATAGTAGCAGGGTGGCAGTCAGCGAGGCTCGAAGTTAGCTTGGCTACTAGTAAGCTTTCCATCGATTACCTCCCGGCTCTTGTAAACGAACATCTGACTCAACTGTCACTGCTTTCTCAAATAGCACCAGCATCTTTCCTCTACGACGTGCATCGTTTAGGCATTTCCGAGTGCGAAGACATGTATACAGTGACCTAGACCTACAGCCTCTTTTCAACATAGTCATCTATGCTAGACCTTCCGTATATACAATGACGGTCTGTTTTATGACCCTGTGCATTGGCTTCGACGTATATCTCAACCTGACGTATGACTCCTACGCCAAAGCCGGTTTTCAAAGCGAACCCACCCACCTTGCAATGCTCCAGCCCGATATCGATGTAGGAGAAGTGTAGCAATCAAAATCGCTTATACTTCTACGTTTGAGCATAACAGAATTTGCCAGACATTCAGAGAATTCAGCACCAAATAAGATATCGTTATTGAGTATGCCTCCCAAACATGCTGTTAAATCTGACCGGCACAAAATCATCTGCACCTACTGCAGTTTGTCCTGGACTTGCGCGTGCCGCGGCTTGYAGAGCGTGTGAGTGCAGAACCCAGAGATTTACACGCTTGGCCAAACCCATGCGGGCGCTGTGCCGATCAGCACATCATTTGGCGCCAACCAGAATCTCTACATGTATGTTTGGCCAAGCCTCTCGCTTACGCCATGCCTGTATAAACAAATTGGGGGTGTGCGTGAAAGTAGGCTAAGTTTGTCCCAGTGTCCGATACATTGGATCAGCGGCATCGCTATGTAGCGACAATACCGTAGCGGCTGTTCGCCATGTTGCAAACGTAAAATCGGAAGATGTGACAGCGGAGTAAGCGAAAGGGTGGTGCCTCTTTTATTGTGTAGGCCTGACATCTATTGTTCTTGCTTTACAGCCCACTAGCATGTTGTCACAAGACGGCCGAGGAGCTGCCAGACACGATCGCTTGCAACTTGATGGCTTGGCCTCATCAAGAGAAGACACGTAGTGAGATCGCTGGGGATTGGCGGTGGTAGTAAGGCTGTTGAGTTGCCTTATTTTCGTTGAAGAGACCTATTGCAGTTTCCAGCTTTCTAGCCATTGTGTGATGCTCCGGGCTTTCAGGTCGCATTCGCCGTACGTCATTCAGAAACAGCGTACTGAAGATGCGGAGATCCTTTGCGGAGCGATTACGCAGGTGTGTGCGGTCATGTCCATCGTTGCTCAGCAGGACGAGCAGGTCGAGCGAGAGTAGGTAGGTCACTGCGCCAGATTTAGCCAAGCACTGGCCTGTTTGAGAACGCTCAACACACCGCCTACGTCCCCGAGTGTCGGCAGTGAGACCGAGAGGCATTCGTATATATATGACTCTGCGTTTCTGTCGAGCGCGTTTGACAGTAGTAACGCCGTGAGGCTTTCAATGGAGCGCACGGTGATCCAGCGAGCAGCACCAGTCCTTCGCTCAGCTGCACCGAGCAGAGCTTTCCATGCGCTAAGAGGTCCGATCTGAGGTTCAATAATGTCAGTGTTGCTATAGTGTGAGCTTGAATCTTACTTCTGCTCCATGAGAAGCGGCCTGGTCATATCCACTGCTACTGGCCACTTCACCAAAGATGGAGACCAGGTTGTCGAGCAGCGCTTCACTCCACATCCTCGCGGTCGGAGAGCTCGTTACGATCAGATATAACAATCGTGCAGTACACGATGCGAGATCTACGGGATCCACGCCGGCACTTCTGCGAATGAACAATCTTAGCATGCAGCGTCTGCACTGCGGAAGCTAAATCTTACTTTTTGAAGTCTATACGGCGGATCAGACTTGCAGAGAGGCCTTGTAGATTAGCACAAACATTATTTGCCTTCGTTTCGCTCGTCATATCCACTATTGACCGAGAGAACACTCGTAGAAGGTCGGGTTCGATAGCTCGTGTGGCCGGATTTGGGAACATGTCTTCCTTCGCAATTCAGCTTTGCCGACCAAGAGGCGATCGCGAACTCACCGAAGAAAGAAAGCCACGTTATCGAAAGAAGGGCGTATCGGTCATCATCGTTTAATGTCGCTGTGATCTCAAGCAACGCCTGCCAAGCTTCGACAGCAACCGCTGTAGCTAAGCGTTAAGATTTGTTCACACACATCGTGAGCGCAAAGGGATGCACGTACTTGTGTGCAGCAGCCGGATCAATAGTCTAATGATACTTTCTGCTGTGTCGGACGAAAAGCTGTTCGGAGCCAAAATGTCAGAGAAGCTGGTGATGCGATTTCTTGAGTAAGACGACCTCACGAGCCGTCTTTAGGGTTTTGCCAAGCCAATATAACTGCGGGCAAGTGTGCGTTGATAGTAGGAGCTTGAAGGTAATGCAGACGCCAGCTTAGTCTGATGATCTCCTTCTCCGTTCCTGCATCGAAAAAGTGTGTCCCGTATTGAGCAGTCGTTGCCTGCGCTAGCCATCGCAAACACTGTAAGGCTTCAGAACTGCTATGTATCTGCACAGCCGAACCATTCCAGCTATTGATAAGGTCAAAGAGCTGTTCGACGACCATTCCGAGCAATATCGAGACGTCCGATTCTTTTAAGAATGTCATCGATTGACGGGAGGGTCCTTTACTGCCCAGCAAGAAAGCTTTCAGAATTGGAAGCCAAGGAAGGTGTCTTCCCTGCAAGTGCACAAGCCCTGGTTAGGAAAAGCATGCAAGGAAACTGTAGGTTTAACCTACTTTACCACAGATCGTGTAGGCATCATCGGAGGCAGGAGATTCTTGTCCGTATCTCTTATTGAGCGCTTTGTCCTTGAGCAGGGATACCCACGCCGTTTGGAGCGTTTTCCAATGCGGCTGTATTAGATCGAGGAGGTGGGAGCTATTGCTATCTGACGTTGCCTGCGCTATGAGAGCCCACGCATTGAGCATGCTACCTTTGATCAATTCTGCGGCTTGATGGTTCACTCCCTGCAATTGCACGATGTTCGTCAATGAGCGATCATCTACTAGCACCATATCAGTCCAGTCGGAGTATATGATTTAGTAGAGGATCAAATCGCACCTCGCGATGTCGCCAGCCCTTCCGTGAGCGGGCCGGTCAACCGCTTAACGCCTGTGACTTGCTGTATGGCCTTTGACGAGATGTACTCTCCGCTCACAAGAAGCGCCAGGCTAAGTAACTCCACTTGATTTTCGCGATTTAACATGGAAGCGAGCGTCGATACTATCGAAGCCTGAAATTGCTCCAGCAGGGGAACCTGCGGAGAAGACGGATCTCGAAAGGCGGAGAATTCCTAGGTCTACAGGTCAGTTGGGGCGCCGTCTGGCATGCGAAATAGGTCTTACACGTATAATGAGGCGCAGCAGCTCCAATCCAGCTAGCTGAACTTCCAGAGTATCGGAGTTTGTCGAGATGAACGCTATTCTCATCAGGTCTGGTAGACGAGCGAGCACCCGTGCATCTTCTTGCGTATGTACGCCTGAGGGCGGAGCCGCGGATGCATTCGCAGGCCTGGCGTCTCGCATAATGCTCAACAACCGGGTCAGGCACTGTAAGGCGAAGACTTGAGTCGTCCAGCGGGTAACCTCGGACCTTTGAGGATCGGCGCTTTGAACACCCAGGCTAACAGATTCTTCGTCCTCTAGATTTCCTCCCCGTGTAGCCTCGACCCAATCAGCTTTGCGTTTCGCTCCTTTCTGCATTACCCTCCTGGTTATGTCGATCCATGCCTGGGGATTCTGCGCGCCGGTCTGGTCAAGCCAGCTGTGGATAGCCAGTTGTACTCCGTATATATGAGGATCGTCGTCTAGAAGGCGGAACAGGCCTTCGACAAAACTGCTTCCACCTAGGGTAGACATCGCTGAGACGTCTCTTTGCACAAGTTGATAGATAGAAGTCATGGCTGATGCTTTGATCGCGGTTTCGGCAGAGGCCAGCTGATCTTGCATGGTCTTCACGATTAGCGGAAGCGGCATAGTTTGCGGAAGGACTATCAGCAAAGATTGCAGGGTCTTGTTAGCCGCGATGACAGTGGTGGTATCGCTCTCGGTAAGGAATTGTCGGACCATGGCTGTTGAAGCTGCGATAGCTACGGATGATGCGCCAGAGCCGGGGCCCAATGATCCAATAAGGGCCGTAAGAAGCTCGGATACTGCTTCGTAGGTCGAATACGTGGCATGTATGGGAGACATATTTGAAGATGCTCCATCGGGTTCAGAAGAGATATCCATGTAAAGTCTAATCATCACCGTAGTAGTTGAATTGATGTACGGCGAAAAGTCCAAACCCGCGGTTAGAGCAATCTTGGCCAACGCCCGAATAGCCCAATAACGGACAGTCGGATGGGGATCTGTCACCAGCGATAAGAGGACTTCGACGATGACCTTCAATGCAGGTGCTGCTGCCAGCGTCCCAACCGAGCAGTATATTTGCGCAAAGGCGGACGCACGTCCGGCTCTTGCGGCTGGACTAGTGTCCGTGACGATGGAAGTTACGCTGGCCTGAATACTGCTGGACATGAACTGCTTGTCGGCCAAATCACAGAGTGCTCCGAAGGCGGCAGCCGCAGCTTCTCGTATTAGTGTATCGCGATGACTTAGTTCGCGCTGCAGTGCATGTCAGTGCGATGTACGTGAGAGCCGCGTGCTTGCGTACAATAGATCTCCGTGCAAGCTCGTGCAACACTCCTTCATTGATCAGTACGCCACGCTTGCGATTCCTTGTCAATGCTATCACTATCGCTTGACAAGCGGCCAGAATATTCGCACGAGATGCCTCATCTTGCCAAGATAGAGGCGCCTCCTTCGACGCATCCGAATCCAGCTCCGACAAAATACGTAATTTGTGAACGTCTGTTGCGACAGGGTAAAGCTGTGCCAGAAGTCGAACAGCGCAATCTACTGCCTGAATCGAAGTACGCATAGGCTCCATATTTTCGTGCGCTGGATTTGAAGCAACACATGCTTGTACATCGTGCTCCAAAGCCGGAAGTGAGGGCTTCCGTAGCAATGCTTCAAGCCGATATTCTACGGTATCCTCCTGTGCATTGCTATCACACGAAGGGCTTGCTGAATCAACATTCATCCCATCATTGAGGATAGAATTCAGACACGGAGGGGCGTTTTCGGCCAGCTCCCATAAACTGGACGCCTTGACGGGAGGCTGCTTGATGATCGTCGAGCGGAGATACACCGAGCACATATGTCGTCCAGATACGACGGAGGTGCATAACGAGGCCAGATCAAGGGCTATGTCCGAGGGCAGAGCAATGCCCTTCTCCAAGAGAGTGCTAGCGAATGTGAACAAGCGAATTTGATATAGGAGATGAGCATCTACGAGAGTAGCTGGTGGCTCCTTGTGTCCCAGATTTTCGAAGATAGCTGTTGAAGCCTGGCCAAGAAAAGCCAGTCCATGTCCGAGCATGTTCAAGATACGCCGTGTCACGTCGGAAGTAAGGAGATCAATAGCGTCTGGTGCGCCCAAGCACGAGCTTAAGGATCTGAGAGCGCTCTGCCGCATCCCCAGCAGGAACTGCCATTCCGTTGCAGTCCGAGAATCTCCCGTTGCGACATCTTTAACGCTAGGTTTCGGAACGGCGTTCTTCCATAGAAGAAGCAGCTGAGGCAGATGAATGCTTGTGAAACCGTGTCCTAAATTTACGAGGCCATCTACGATATGCCAAGCAGCCTGTATTTCCACCAAAGCTTGTGAAAGAGGATGATCGCCGCTGCTCCTTAAGATCCTTGTAGCGAGGGACATCAAACGATTCATTACATCGATAGGTACGTAGAGCGGGCATGAGGATGCACTGGCGACGAGCGATGCCAGAAGTAAAGCTCGACCCTCAATGCGATGAAGGACTTCCGCCTTTTCTGCTTCTACTTCCATTCCCTGCATGTCGTCTGTAAGACTATCCTGTACTTTCGAGATGTACATGGCTGCCGTAGAGGGTGACTTTGTCAGAAGGATGGTACACGCTTGTGTGGCGTAGACACGGACACTTGAAACGGAGGAACAACTCAGACTAGAGAGAGTCGTGAAGAGGTGATCGCTGTAATCATCTTGTCCAGTTGTCCCGATGTGCAGGAGCAGGCTGGAAACATATTGGAGAGCGGAAGTAAGTGCTTCAGGATTGTGGATTGTCCGTAATGCAGGCTCCAGGTAGTCTGAAGCGACTTGTCGGATCCGTGACATATACATATCGCCCCTAGTCAGACGCTTGGCAACGAGCTCGCCAACTATAAGGCGTACGTAATGGCGAAGGAGTAGACTCTGGTAACTGCCTGTTTGGGTGCGAATTCCAGCGCCAAGTTCGGTGAAGAGGTGTCGAAGAAGCAGCTGATGGTTTTCCTCGACGAAGGTATAGCCAAGACGATGAATGAGTGTTGCGTAGATTTGGATGATGGCGTTCCTAACAGATGCCGACGGATTTCGGTGATAATGGGATGACAATCGTGTGAGCATATCGTCCGGACTCGACAGACGGGAATTGTGAGTGGGCGCGGTCCGAGTAGTCATTGCATTTGCCTGGATTTCGCCATGTCCGAAGCCTTCGTCATCACGGAGGCTAATGACCTGGCTGCCCGCCCGATCAATTTGAGTGAGTATAGACAAGGTCACCACCAGGCCGACAATGGACCGGCGTGTAGTCCACGGTGCACAGTCAAGGGCCTTGATGCACAGCGAAATAGCGGCGTCGATGTCTGTAAGGCATTGCAGAGCGGCTGTCGAGGTGAAGAGCACCGACAAGGACTGACCGAATCGTGAGTTGGGTGACTACGCACACGGAGCAAGACCGATGTACCTACATTGGCTGCAGCGCGCTGCATGAAAAAGGACTTTTCGGAGATCAGCTGCTTCAGGGTCTTGAATGCCTCTCGGGCAAGGGCCTCATTCGTTATCGGTGCTTGGGCCGAGAGAGCAGATTGACCACAACAGCATGCTGCTGCTCTCAAGATGATTGGCTGAAAAGATGATAGCATGCATGAGGATGACCACTATGGGTGGTGGGAGACTGACAGCAACGCACCGCGCCCGCTAGCCGCATGATTCTGCAGCTCATCTGCCACACATCGGGTAGTATAGAGTTGACCTAGGACGAATGGTCAGCGTCCGTATAGCTTTACGTCAGTGCGACCGTCACTACGAACCTGTTTGCCGTGGCTTTGCAGGCTT
The DNA here is from genome assembly GCA_001972285.1 of Erythrobasidium hasegawianum. Lineage (NCBI taxonomy): Eukaryota > Fungi > Basidiomycota > Cystobasidiomycetes > Erythrobasidiales > Erythrobasidiaceae > Erythrobasidium > Erythrobasidium hasegawianum. The sequence goes on along the minus strand of BCII01000007.1, from coordinate 1,658,158 downwards.
TCGGAAATGAGATGAAATGCGAGTCTGCCACAATGGAGCAGATCGTATCAGCTCCACATATCGTGCATCTACCGTTTTGACGCCTTACAAGCGGGAAGGCAGACTTCCCTTCGCTTCGCCCGCCAAGTCGAGCCACGAGCGCACAGAGTCGAATAACCCTTTGCCATCACGCTTCTCAAATATAAGCGCGTATATTCTGGCCATGGAACGCCGTACGGGCCGGCCAATTGTGGTCGATATCGGAGTGTTGGCTGTGGTGACGAGGATAGACAGGCATGCTTCCAAATCTCTGATAGAACGCTCGAGCAGGGTCTGTTTACCACCTCAGATCCATGGCCACAAACTTGCTCAAAGCGCGCCCATACATACAGCATCTGCCAGTGCGAGTTGGGTTTCGAGATTGTCGAGGAAATTGATCAGGTATAAGGCGCCGCTGGAGCTCTGCAGCTTTGCCTGATCCAGACGACAGGCATCATTGAGCATGTCGGCCGTGCGAACGCCGTCTTCGGAGCCTTGGGCCATGTTCAGATTAGAGATTGGGCCAGCCAGCAAGCTACAGGGAACGGAGCCTCCCTCTTCGGCATGTAGTGATTGTATAGCTTTGCTTGAGTATCACAATGAGTTGTGGGTAGATTGTACTTTGCGGTAAGAGAGATCTGTCTATTAAACAGAGGCAAGACTTTGGACGCGTATCTTGACCTAACTCCAATTCTGCCAACAGCAGCAAGCTTCGGCTCTACCTCCAAGACATTCCGTCTAGATTCTGTATACCTACTACCTCGAGTATTGGCTCCGCCCTCGCGCCAGCGCCAAATGTCTGTCATTAACATCACCGAAATCTCGATACTCAACAATCCTGCGCGTTTCGAAGACGCGTATCTCTTCAAGATCACCTTTGAATGCATCTCTGAACTGTCAGAAGGTTTGTCTGAGCGGCACCGGTCTGCAGAAACTAGGACTGAATGATTCCTTGCCCACTCTGAAATCCGCCTTTGGTCCCTTTACAAATCGCGCCGCAAAACGACCTCCTCCTTGCTACGTCAAGACATCGAATGGAAGCTCATATACGTTGGATCAGCTGAAAGCGAGAGCTATGATCAAGAACTAGACACGTGCATGGTAGGCCCGGTGCCAGTCGGCGTGAACAGCTTCGAATTCGAGGTAGATCCAGATGGACAAATGATTGGACTTCAGCTATTGCATATCTGATGCTTGGTACCTTTACAGGCTGCAGCCCCATCCCCCAGTCGCATCCCTGCGTCAGATCTCGTTGGCGTTACGGTCATCCTGCTTACTGCCTCTTACTTGGAGCAAGAATTCGTGAGAATCGGTTACTATGTACATACCGACTATGATACCGAAGAGATGAGGGCCCTTGAGGATGCGGACAAGCCGAACCCGCCGATTGTCGATCGCCTAACAAGAAGCGTCGTTGTTGATAAGCCGAGAGTGACACGATTCAATATCAAATGGTGCGTAAGTTGACATTGAAGTCTATACATTTGAGCCGAGCTCAACCTCACCAGGGATAAAATCAATACACTCTGAGTGACGAGGCGTCTTCGCCTGCGCTTACAACAGCTAGGCAGAGGTACTCTACGGATCTTTTACACAGCACTCTTATACTGGCTGACGGAAATATGCACACCGTCTTGATAGCCACTTTGTAATCCAGAGGCGAAAGGACCGGTGTAGTCATTACCTGGAATTCCATCTTTCTCGTCGGGTAGACTCTGCATCCCGTCTTGAAGGGAGTTGGTCTCGTTGAGGACACTGAGATTGAAAATAAGCCTCCGGGATTACTAAAGCGTATTGAAGGAGACGTACATTACAGTACGATGCGGTGAGTGTTGATGGAGGTCGGCCTCCTCATCGGAATTCTGTCGCCAACGGATACCGACAAAAGCAAGAATTCTAGCATAGTAGCTGAGCGACTCGCTGCTGAACCCAAAAAAGGCGAGGACCAAGAAAGCAGAAATGATAGCGATGTAATCCGAAAACACCGCTTTCTCCACAAAAGGGTTTGTGACCACTTCTTTTATCTATGCATCGCGTCAGCTTGCGCGCTGCTCGCAATCCTATGAGACTTACATCTACGTGGATATACCGCCAATCATACGTGATATACGGGGCTGCCCGTACATCCATGGCGAATGTATATATACATAACGGTAAGTTGAAGCCAGCGTAGGCGATTGACAGCAGTCCTAAACGCAAGAAGCGTGAAGCTGTGAGAGCAGAGTCTGTACGTGCAACTAGCTTTCCAAAGTTGGATCGATGCTGCAATAAACGCCATGATACATATACTGCTATGCTTTAGAACGTGCAACCAGCAACGAGGGAATGGAAGCGCTCACAGCTGTAACCGGCAGCGATCGCTGCGAGTATCAGTCGCCAGATCATCCATAGAACGAAAGTAGGCCACGTGAGAACGTAGGAGAAGGCACACCCAACGGTGCGCAATATGCCATATCGCAGGGGCTGATAGATTATGTGTGTTGCCATCACGAGAATAGGCAGCCCGAGACTCAAAGCATAGTCCGCCAAGGCGCGATTGCGTCGCTCTCGAGGACTGATCATAGTAGCCTTGGGAGCTACCACTCTTGCTAGAAACCGCGCGATACAGACATTGGCGGCCAATAAACCTATTGGAGCGGCAAGGCGGATCTGTAAGAATCATTAGGCCACATACTGCGAGGGGGATAAAGTTAATGTGCCCTTACTTTCGAACTGATATCGCACCACGCTGGGGCTCGGTCTATGGCATCATTTCTCCAGATAACTGCGTCGATCTGCATATAGAGTCAGGAGATAGCTCAAGGGCTCTGAAGGAGAACATACGAAGTTGAAGAGGTTGAGGAGCAGAACCCAGAAACCGAGGCAGATAGGGCCCGAATTTCGGTGTTCTACCTGCCATGCGAAAGGAACAATGTTGAGGAAGAATCCAATTGCGGACAAGGTGATGTAGGCGTGGTCGACCATATCTTAACTCGATAGAGAGGACAGGAAGAAGGGAAGAGACCAGCGTCGTGAGTGTACATGGTGAACTTTGAACAACAAAAGAGACCACTCTTTGCCAGCTGGCCAGGACAAATCGACAATCTGCTTTTGTTGCAACAAAAAAGACAAAAGCGCCCAGACTTATAAACCAGCCTTCACCTAATAGACATTAAGTGGTGTGTAAATATTGCGATAACCGACTTCGAGCTTGCTGGTTTATAAATCCCGCCGAGCCAGGGAGCCTTTATATGGCAGCGAGTGTGGAAGCAGAACCGTTGTGTGCGCAAAGTGTGCGCAAAGAGTTGCGACAGACGTTCAATTCGCGTATGCAGAACACAAACGATTGAGCTAAACGCCGTTGTTGCAGCCCTCTGGTCAGACGGAGGCATGGATTTGAGGTGACAGGCAAACCAGAGATCTCGGACTGTATCTGTCAAAGACTACAACGAAACAAAGGATGTCGCCTCTAGTAGAAGGTCGACGGTCTGTGAGCGGTGAAGGTAGACCTGCTCTTGATTACGCGATGCGGAAGAGGGAATCTGAGGTTTGGAATGAGAAGTTGCTTAATGTTGGAGCGACGGATATCTGCGGTCTTTGCAATCTCTGCAACTCTGAGGATCTGTTAAAGACAGGTACAGCACATGAGCAGCCATTCTTTACAAGGCTTGTTCGTGATGTTAGAATTACCTGAACTGAGCGGAAACGGGCGCGGTGACGAGCTGCCATGTCTTGGTAGCATGCATGTACAGCATCTGCTCTGGAGAGCTCTCTGAACTCCTTGTACATGTTGTGTGTACCGGATCGCGAATCATATCGAAGCCAGATGCCAAAGTTCTTGACTTTTAGAGGCTTCTTCTCCGAAATCTGGACAAAAGAAGCGGTTTTAGCATCTAGCTGCTTCACCTTGTACAGTCATAGATGGCATTGTGTACCTCGTTGACGGCAACTAGCTCTCCTGCCGCTCTCTTGACCTTTCTCAACTTTCGCAAGTAGTACCAGAATCTCGACTTTGCGACGACATCGTTGGGTGCGAAAACACGCATTCGGTAGAGCTTGGGGTTGGGGTCTTTGTCTGAAGGCAGCTTGCGGCCTACGACCTGGTATTCGTGCATGCGGCTATGAGAACCAGAACAAGAACGAGGATGCTAACCGTCAGCCTTGACTTGCGACTCTTGAGGTTGTGGATAGGCTGCATCTTCACCTCGACACCATACTTGCTGTTGATGGGTGACTTGGCCGGGAAGGGAAGTTCGCGACTTCGTTTGAGATTGGCCTTTTTCCACTTTGAAAAGTGATCGAAAATTCTTCCGCGCAAAAAGGGGAAAGCAAAAGATTGAGAGAAAAGAAGTCGAAGCAAGAGAAGCGTAACCAAGGTTTTTGCTTCAGTGGAGTTAGGGGGACATCGCAAGACTGCTTTCGTGATCGGCTGCACGACCAATCCTGCGATACCATACATGTATTGGAGGTCAAACAGATGCTTTCCACCGTCCAAAATGCCCAAAGCTTCTGCCTCAGCCTATCCATGACGAGTATCCCATGTCTCAATCTGCACCTTCTGGACAACGCAACTTCTCATTCTTTGTAGAAACATCCCGAAGCAATCCCAATGCATTAGCTCGTCTAACCACATGGCCGACATCCATCCTGCACATTTTAGCGTGATAAGACTGCTCGATGATGACACTTCAAGAGCAATGCCAGTGCTGGAAACGATAATAAACCCAGTTCTGCTCAGCTCCAGTCGCTTTGCAGCCTGTCTAGTCGTACAAGGGTACGGTAAATGAGTGTGCGATTGTGTAGAGCCTAATCGGATCATCAACGACATCCCTGCGGGGAGGAGTGCTGGCTGGCCAGATCAAGGCAGCTTCTCACAGTTCTCATGCAAAGCACGAGCTGTATCCATCAGTCTCGGCTCTATGTCAACTTACGGCCAAAGTGACCCAATCGATCGATCAGATTCGGCAGGCAGCCAAAGTCATGCTCTGTAGCAAGCCGCTACTACAGATCGTCATAGCAAAGTCAGCGACGGACTGCACTAGATCTATTATGCTAGGCCTCTGTACGCTAGCTACTGAACGCACGACGAACACAGCCCTCTGACTACTGCAAATGGATTTCGCCGGTCATGAGTTGCTTGTTCCAAAGCTTCGGCAAGCTGTTCGTCCCATTCCGAGCAATAACGTCAGATCTGGCATATGACGTGCTGTGCACATACGACGTAATCAGCCGTTCATCAGAACATGCTTCTTCAACTTCCGCCAGCCCATTCTCAACCATACAAGGACATCGACCGCGACGTCCGGGCGGCACGTGTCAGGCTCTTTATAGTAGCTAGGAAGGCAACGGATGCGTCTAAAAGTCGATAATAGATGCCAGGAGGCTCAGAGCAAGCAAGCAAGCAAGCTCGTCTCAGAGAGCGAGAAGCTCTCCTCATATCTTTTTGCTTTCTTTGGTCATGTGCACCCAATCTGACATCGATTGAGACGGACATGCAAGGGTGGCAGCAGGACCCTTCGCTGCGCAAAGTCTCGCTTGGACACAGCAGGCGGGTCCTATCGATCGTTTCGGCGGCTCTGTCGATATTCCGAAACCAAAATTTAGCAAATCCACGAGGACGAAGTTGAATCTGGCTTCTGTGGTGGAAGCACGACCGCCATCGGTGAGATTCCTAGAATTCTATTGAGAACGAGTCTGGTCTTACGATCGATCTTCAGACGGTGGACCCGGACAGTACGGGTGACGGTGATCGTACCAGGGTACCTGGGCAAGGCAGTCTTCCTGTCGTCTCAATAGACGTCACCAGTGGGGACCGTCTTACTGGGTTGCGAATGGGTTTGGCACAGACTGGGCGCGAGAGGACTGTAGGCTGAAGCTGCTCTGCAATGTAATCGCGAAGGCTAACCTAGATCAAGTCTGTGCCGGTCACGGCTGCCTGCAGCTTCCTTGTGACGGCATCGTTGGATCACGATGACCCGCCCTATCTACTCACTGGCCTCTGTCCGGCCGCGAGTAAGAGCTTGCCGAAGTCGTATCACACGATTCGGGTAACAATGACGAACCAGATGCCTTGAGGTTTTGAAACGGCAGACTCTACCGTCCAAACTCTAGCTGTCAACGCTCATATCCGCTTTCATGTCCGCTTTCATGTCCGGGACATAAAACGGAGTGTGATGGCCTGATAGTGGTGCGGACTAGAGAAAGGATTCAAGCTGATATTGCTTGACAACTGCTCACTACGACAAAACGCATAGAGTACATGTTTCTTCATCGACATCCGATGGACATGCATGACTCGCGCATCATGTGAATACGTCAACTCACACAAGTCAGGCATCTGCGCTGATTTTCTCAGCTTCGATAACTGACTCTACGGCTCTAGGATCGCTCCAGATCTTGACAATTCGGAGGCCCGCCTGCTTAAGCAGATCCTCCCACATCTCCTCGGTTCGTTCGAAAGCCGCGACGAGCGACATAAGCTGCACGTCTAGAGTCGTCATCATGCGCGAAGCTCCCTTCGCGGGCAGCACGACTTCATAGATGAGCAATTTGCTGTATCCACTCTTCATGGCAGCTACTTGATTGCGGAGGATGCGCAAACAATCGTGATCTGGCCAGTCGTGTGGAACTGCATGCATAAAGTACGCGCGGCTGCCTGTCATAGTATCAGAAGCCATCAGTTATCCGATCTTCAGAACAGTCAAAACCAAGGGCGCACCCTCGAAAGGCTGGGGCTCGAAGAAGTCATAAGCCTCGGCCGAGATGTTTGGCGAAACCTTAGCCATCTGTAGGACAGCTGGAAGGTCTTGCAACACCAGAGCGCCCTTCGGAAGATCCGGATGCTTCTTGTTGAATCGCATGATGTCCAGACCGTGAGCGCCTCCGATGTCAACAAGAACCGGACTCGTAGGGTTGTGTGCTTGCGAGAAGAGCTCAGTAGTGTCATATACCTCCGTCCAGGCCATTTTATGAGTTGCCAAGCCTTGCATGAGATCGATGAAGCTCTTCCCCGCACCAGGATTGTTCTTGCAGTATGCGAAGAATCCTTCACCCTTGAGATCCGCAAAGTTGGATTTGTCGTTGTCCAGTGGCTCTTGATACTTGGTTTTCGCCAGGAAGGCAGGTATATTCTTAGCGGAGTCGAGCGAAGTGTCCGTGCTATGCATGCGTAACATCTCAGCTGAGATTGTTGACGGCCCAGAGAGCTGCTCTGAGTACTCACCCCATCTGGATGACTTGTCTGATGATGTCGCTGTCTGCACCGAGCGCCGCTGAGAAGGTATTAAGTTCCTGATGTGGTTTGATGTCAGCTCCTCTGAATGCAAGGTCTTTTCACGCTAGGAATGATGAGCGGCAACTTACAAACGTTTCCTTCTCGACCTCAGTGACTATTCCTGATGCCGACAGAAGACGAAGGAACCTCCCTGTAGGAAGAAAGTCAAAGAAATATTGTTAGTTAAGAGCGCATAAGCCGTAAATTGCAATGACAGATGTACGCACTGAGTAGGTTCTCTGCGATCTTGCCGTCCATCTCGACCAGTTGAAGGACTGTCTGTCTAGCGCCAGCGTTTGCCCATTTTACCCAGAGCCCAGCATCAATGAGTGCCTGGACTGCAGCGAAAGTCACACTGCAACGTAGCAAAGTAAGCAAGCTCAAAGTTAGCCTGGAGTTTCGGCAACGATAAGTAGTCATCTGCGACGAACGGATGCTCGAAAGCGAGACTCCACGCTTTCTCGAACGGCGTTTCAGTGCGAGTGACCCTATCGGAGACTTCAGCATTGAGACATTGGTCGCACGTAAAAGGGCAGCCAAGACAAACAATCTGAGAGCCGCTTCTTTCAACTGAAAGCGGGCATTATCGTCGAGCTGGGTGACATCCAGGCTGTCCAGAAGGCTGGCGACTTTGTCGAGCGGCATTGAAGGAGAGGAGGAAGTAGTTGTAGCCATCCTTGGGGTATCAATGCAAACGGCGTGGAAAAGCAAGAAAGACAAGAGAGAGCAGGTTGAGAAGTTTCGGAGAAGGGAAGGGTGATGAGATCCGCGAGGAGTGAAGATGAGATGAGATGAGATGAGATGAGATGAGATGAGCTTGGGCCTCTGCCGGGCACGGAGCGCACTACCTGCCTGCACTAGGGTTGACCTTCCCGCTAACCGGATCTCGCGGATTGGCTTCTCTCTCATCACAAGTGAACCCCAAGATCTTGTTCTTCTAGCTGCGGGATGACCAGGACTAGCGATGACGAGCCTATCCAAGAGCCGCGAGATGACCTCCCTGACGACTGCACTACGCAAGATCCGTTGCTGGCTCCGAGATGGATCGGTTGTGAAGGTGAATGGTGGCCGCCCCTAGAAGATGACCATGTAGCGCTGCGCGAGCTGCGTTTTAGTACAATCGGCCCGTTCGCAGTGAGCGTGATCACGTGTGATCAGTTGGACGTATTCGCTCGTTTCGTCTGACCTCAAAATCTGAAAGAATTCCTTCTCTTGCTCCTCCCCTCTCCTCTCATCTCTTCCTCCTCTTTCACTAACACACTCGCTCCTACTCCACCATGACCTCCGTCGTTGATCTCGTCCTGGGCATGATACGTAGGTTCCAGCGAGATCCCACATCTTGCTTCCAGCTGAACAGCCCTTCCAGTGCTCGCAACATGGGTCATGCTGTATGTAGAGGAGACGTACTTCAGCACTCCTGTTCATTGATTGAGATCCATCCGCAGGCCCCTTTGGACCATCGAGATGCTTCAGATAGCCCACTACTTCCAGAACTCGGGAAAGCAGGATCCATGGTACTTGAAAGCCACCATCGCACTGGTTGCATTGGCAGACACAGGTGCAAGTAAGCCAGACCACTTCGTACTCTTGCACAAACCTTTCATTAACCACGATCTTCTTCTTTCATTGTTTTGTTGTGAACAGCTTGTCTTGTCTGCGAGTGGAGCTACACGTACGCCATCACAAACTTCGGTGTGAGTAGTAGTATTGCTGTCAGCCAATCGCACTAGTTAATCGTACCCTGTTCATGCAGAATATGGCTATCCTAGCCGTTCAAGTAAGCCAAGCCATCGATCCGAGCATAGAAGCTTCACTCACCCAACTTTCCTACAGGGAATGGAACTACCAGCACACAACATTCTGGTCAGTGCTACTGCCTGCGTCTGTCAAGTCTATCTTGCGACCAGGTTCTACAAGATCTCCAAGAATCTGCCGGTCTATATCGGGCTCCTACTCCTGACAGCAGCGGCACAGGCCAGTGCTCTTTACATATCGTAGGCTTAGGAGATTAGCGGATGGCGTGGAGGCGGCTCAACTTGTTTTCTCTCTGCCAGGGTCATAGAAGTTACGCATCGAAAAGTATCGGATCGCGATCTTGTCATCACTGGTGCCATCGTATGGCTCAGTTGTGAAGCAGCTACCGATCTAGGCATATCCGTAAGCCCGACATATCTTCAAGTATGATTTAGGCCTGGGCTGATAGATTGACCTAGGTCGCTCTGGTCTTCTACCTCGTTAAATTCCGGGTTCGCACTGCCTTCGATGACACCAAGTCCATGTTGACCAAGTTGATCCTTGTGGCCGTGTAAGTCTCGGAGCTTTGGCCTCATACGCTCATCAGGCTGAGATTGGCTCGCAGTGAATCAGGAATTTTCACGTCGGTGTTTGCGATCGCAACACTTGTCGCCGCCGTCGCCGCACTTGAAACGAACATCTGCCTCTTCTTCGTTTTCGTTCTGGGTCGCGTGTATGGATGCACACTGCTGTACAATCTGAACATCCGGAAGGGCGGAAGTTTGCTGGGAACAAATACCACTTTGGGCAAGACCGGCGGTAGCCACGTCAATACGTACCACCTGAACGCCTTGTCGAGGGCCGAGGATTTGCAGGGCGTCACTATCGAGAGATCGACCAATGTCTACGTTGTGAGTCGCTCGTCCATTCACAATCCTTGAGGCCATCGTATGACGCTAAAGCTGCCTTTTCGAACACAAGGATTCTGCCGAGAAGGACGAGCCCGACAGCAAAGCCACATCTCGTTACTAGTCTTTCTATCGGTGTCCTTCGAGCGTGTTGTGATGTCTGAAGTCAGTTACGGCAACGAGACACATGCGGAGCGCAGCGCAGCGCAGCATTTCGCACAGCAGATAGCTGAAGAGGGTGCTGGATCCGTGTTGCATGCTTCCTTTCGAAGGCAGGACGGTGCGAGCGACCAAATTTACGATACGTGCGGAGCATCGGTGAACTAGCTGTAGTAAGTGTTCCGAGCTTGTCTATTGGCCTTGTTCTTCAGCGCTTCTAGCTCTTGCGCAACTCGAATTGTCGGGGGAATCAGCGGCAGCAGCAGTCTGTCGTCTCGTGTCCGTTCATTCAATAGAGCAGGCATAGGCAGGCTGCTGAACTACACAATGTCTTGATTCCAGAAGTGTGGGCAAGGCAGGTGGCTTGTTTCTGACGATCATGGCTCAACCATGACAGCTTGTCCTCAGCCGCATCAGCGATATTCTTCTTCTTCTACTGCACACTGCTACTGGCCTTTCTTCTTCGCACGACACACACGGCTTCCTGTTCTTGTCCGGCTCCTCTGCTTTGCAGACATACGTCAAACGCCTTTCTCGTCAAGCTTCTGATACTCTGGCGTTCACTCCTAGCAGAAGCTGTGGCTCGCTTAGCAAGCCTTATCACAACCCAAGGCTTCCATGCTGCCAACAAACTGCAACGACCCCGAAGGAGCTAGCACAAAGCCAGCTGTTCGGACAGCAGTAAAGCCACTCAAGTTGCATCTATCATCCGAAAGTAAGATTGTTGATATCTCTGGGCCACTTCACCAAACTGTCGCTTATGACTGCAATCACCAGGATCCGCAACACCGCACGATCGCCCGATTCAGTTGTCAGAAGGCTCGCAGAAACTGAAAGCAGTCAGTCAGACGCCCATCGTGCCTCTTCAAAGCGGACTCAAGAGAAGACGCGATGATAATTCCGACGATCATCGCAAAGCAGCCAAGATGTGCTGGACTCTTGATAGAGATCGAAGAGGCAATGCTAAGGATCAGATAGGTTGGTCGGTCAATGTCGGTATTTTTAAAGTATCAGCATCTGATGTGCCCTGACTTTTCAGAGCTGGCGAGCATGCGGAGTCCGCCTATTCAGCCTCGGGAGGAAGAAGCCGGCTTTGAATCAAGGCGCAACATGTCGTCTGGAGCCGTGCAGCCCAGTCAATTGTCCAGGTCAACACTACACGCGCCAAGGACGCCTCGACAATACGGAACTTCCACCGCTGAGCGTACCGCCAGGGCCTGGATAGCGCAGGATTCAGTGGGCAAGACAAACTTGAGATCCGTTCTTTGCAAAGACGATGCGCACGTCGTCCAGGTTGATGGCATGCCAGAGACTTTGCGATCAGTTCCGCAAATCCATTCCGCCTGCCGTGAATTAGGGCACATCGTCCATATTCAGCTAGACCTCAACGAGGGTAGTGCACGTATACGATTCAAGAGTTCCAAAGATGCTCGACATGCGATCAATTTCTTTGGTGGACCTCTTTCCCCTTTTATGTCAGCTTGACTGCTGCTCAGTGTCAGCTACGAGCGCGTTGTGGCATCGCACTCCTCCATGTCACGCGGAAGATACCTTTACTTCATACGCAGCGCCCCCACATGTCTAGCCCTATCGACAAGCAATCTCAGGCTCCCACGAGCTGCATTCGGCAATGCAACAATATTTCGTACCAGAGCCCGTCATGGTACCATAAATCCTGTAGTTTCAGGGTGGATGTAGTACTTCTGTAAAAATTCCCAGCAGTATCACAGCTGCCTTCCAGGCGCTACTGCTTACTTCCGCCGCCAACTGGCTCAGATATCTGCCCAAGGCGAGGAGGAAGTATTAAGAAAATCAAGCTTGCATAGAGACTAGGCGAGTAGTTTCGTGAGCGCGTTTGGAGAGCTGCGCAAGCATCTGGACAACGACAGCATCAGTAGCTGTTCTTCACAGATGATCGGGAGCAAGGGCAGTGTAGAAGACATCGACAAAACGGTGTAATATCCGACTATCTGTAGGACTAGCCATTACAAAGTTGGCATTCCGCTTAGCGCGCTAGATGAACTTATAAGATATGTCTGTGTCTACGTCACACGACAGCAGATCTCGTTATCCGCCTAGCAATCATGGCCATGGTGCTGCTGGAGATGGCGCCAAACGAGCCATCCTACACAAAGCTTGCAAGCAGCACTACTTGGAGCTGTGGTCCGAGAGTAGAGGTGACAGTTCAAGGCGTAGATCAGCCTTTGGCCATTCCTATCGCTTTCCTGAGACGCAGCGGTGACGACACTTAGCGACTCGTGCACCACATGATCAGCACTACTGTGAATGAAGAAGGCATTATCTGTGCTTCAGGATTAGCAGGAGGAGCAGAGGGTGCTATCACGCCAGTAGGCTTGCGACGACTCTGCCGAAACCCATCGACTCCTAGTCGTTACCTAACGAAGGCAAACGCGGCGAGACCGCTTTTCTCGACGAGGAAACCGGAATGCAGAGACGCTAGAGGATAACGCTGCAAATGGTCTCTTGGCTACTGCATTCTAGTAGCCAGATAGGAGCTGATCCAACGGTAAACACACACCACTGCCTAAAGCTTCTCTCGGTTTTGTAAGCATAAATAGTGGGGGGCATGATTATGGTTTTTCTGCTTTCTTGCCGTAATTAACAAGCTTCATCTTCAAGAGAGCTTCGACAGCTTCGGCAAATCGCCTAAAAGGGCTCTTTCAGCCTTTCTTAAATATCAGACGGACATCTCCACTTACTGGTCTCGCTTCGATGGCGCACGGGGCACGCCTTTGAGCAACGCGCGTGACTTCGTCTTGCGGGCAGGCAGTTCCCGATAATTGCTCGCTGGGGCTACTGCAGGCCTTTGATAGCTCAGAAGGTGCCCGTGGGGGTGTAGCGCTCGTAAGCCTCGCATCCACCAGCTTGTCCATATCGTCATGGTGGCTCGCAATGTATCAGATTCTGTACACAAAGCGAAAGCAATGAGCGGGTCTTATGCAGTGTTGCTGCACGGGTCGAGAAGCCTCACATCACTCAGGAAGCCTGAAGTATCGCAGAAGTCTGCAGGACCTTTGTTGAATTGAAGGATGAGATGAGAAGAGAAGAGACGCTGTCAGAAGTGCAGGATTTATAGCTGATCATAGCTTCACCCTCAAGCATAGGCCTTTCGCTCAAGACCCTGAGCATTTAATGACTCCGCGTCCGTTCCGCTTAGATGGGCTTTCCTGAGTATGAGAGAGGAAGCTGAAACAAAGCCACCGCGGCCCGTGACCTGAGAAGAGGCCGAGATTCCGTAGGGCTGAGCAAAGACTGAAGAGGTCCGAACATGCGCAAGCTGCGGGGGGTGGAGCGCACACTGAGTCAGACTAGCACATTGACGGCAGCAATGTCAGTCTTTATTAAAGAGCGGGCGTTTCCTCAAAAACGTTACTCGAGCCTGCCATATGCGCAAAGCCTCTTGGAACCATTTCGGATGGTGCGAGATCTTGCACTGGTCAATGGGCAGTTGCGATGTACTGGCCTAAGGGATCTCACAAGAAGAGGAATGAACTGTATGAGCACGAAAGGCACGAGGTCGAGGTGACCTCAGGACTCCGTCATGGCACCCGAAGAGTCTTGACACGCTTGTGAAGAGTCTTGATACGCTTGTGAAGGCCTGGTTGTAAGATAGAGCATGTCAGGGTCAGATGTACGCAGCAGACAACCCGAAGGGTTGAATCCTGAGTGCCCAGGCATGAGTCGCGTTCCCGCCAATCGACAGCTGTAAGCTCTATGCCGGTCAGCCACGATGCCAATGCAGCAGGCCATTAGAGTGTCTTGCGAGTAGGTGTGATGCTGACCGAAGTATGCTTCGCCAGATCAGTTACGTGCTGCTCGTGTCGCGGCAAGGCAAAGTGCGCCTTGCGAAATGGTTCTCGACGATGCCTGCAAAGCACAAGGCCAAGATTGTCAAGGATGTTACTCAGCTGGTACTCGCGAGGAGGACGAGAATGTGCAACTTTCTAGAATACAAGGGTCAGTACTGTCGCCCTCTCTCTGGGCTGCCGCGCAGCCAGCGATCCTGCTCGAAGACCATGACTGATCAACTATGGATACACAGATACTAAGGTGGTATACAGGCGTTACGCATCCCTATTCTTTATCACGGGCATCAGCGCGACCGACAACGAGCTCGTCACCCTCGAAGTTGTCCATCGATACGTCGAGTTGCTCGATAAATACTTTGGTAATGTAAGTCAGCATTACATGTGCAGACAAAGCCTCTGTCCATTGCTGATGGTGCAAACAGGTCTGCGAATTGGATCTGTAAGCGCGTCTTTTGCCGTACCGAAGCATCTGAAGCTGAGCGTCTGTATCCGAATCCAGCATCTTCAACTTTCAGAAGGCATTCGCTGTGAGTTGCTGCCCTTCTTACGGAAGCGCAAACCCATTAAAGCTGACGTTGCGCGAACATCAGATGCTGGACGAGCTCATCATGGCAGGAGAGCTGCAGGAATCGAGCAAGAAGAGCGTTCTACGCGCAATAGGCCAAAGTGATTCGATAGAAGAGCAGGAGAGCAGTGAAGACACGCTGTCCAGGCTTGGCAGTCGTGGTCAATGAGGCCGCCTTCAAAAAGGCAACTGTACAGTATCTGCTAGCTACGCCTTCTTTTCAGCAGAGTGTAACAATGCACTATCACTCCCAACCGGACTGCAAGTCGACGCGCCTTGCATTGATGGCTGCTCAAACCGCAGAAATCGTTTAAACACCCAAGTCAAGATCAATAGGCTCCGGCCGATTTCTTCGTATGCTGGCGCAAAGTGAGAACTTTTCAGGTCCAAGAGAGCTTGCATCTCGTTCTCAAACATATTTTGGCCCGCCAGCGATTCTGCTCTCACGGCTACATTCTACCGAACTTGCACTAGCTCTGCCCACTGATAACGTACTAAAACTCTTCAGCCAGCTCGATCTCCTCCCCCTCCTCACGACCCATCCCGCTCAACAGCATGCTGAATGCGCCCTGTGGTCTTGACATGAGCTCGCCAGGCGATCCCTGCTCCACTATGTGGCCCCGAGACAAGACAATGATTTCGTCATAGTCCAGCAAAGTGTTTAGACGATGCGCTACAGTAAGAATGGCTGCGCGCAGCTCAGCCAATATCTCAACCAAGCTGCTGACGACTTACTACAATTTGAAAAGGCCTCCCTCAACACCTTCTGGATCACAGCATCTGTGGCCACATCCACCGAGGACGAGGCTTCGTCCAGGACTAGAAGCTTGCGATCCCGTAGCAATGCACGCGCCAAGGCGAGCAGCTGTCTTTCACCGCGTCTATGATACACATTAGCCAAAGGAATGCCACAAGTTCACGACACATACGAAAAATCGCCGCCGTCACCAGAGACGATTGTATCGAGTTTTTGCGGAAGACCTTCAATCAATGTTTTGCATTGTGTCCGTTCCAGAGCCGACCATATCTGCTGGTCTGAGCAGACTCCCTCCAGATCCAAGTTTTCTCGCACAGATATTTCGAGCACCATCGGATCCTATGCACGATCTCAGCTATAGACCCCCTTCATAAACCGCGCATACCTGAGGTATAATTGTCATAGCATTACGCAGCATTGATCGAGGGAGGTCCTTGATATGCACTCCATCAATGTATATGGCTCCATTTTCGATTTCGTTCTACAGGCCGAAAGCACTCAGTGCTGCTTTCTCCGGATGCACACACCACGCACCATTCGAAACAAGGCTGCAAGGCAGGTGCTTTTACCACAGCCTGACCTTCCGACAATTCCCACCTTCTTTCCACCACCAACTCGGAAAGAAAGGTTTGTAAGTGCAGGCGGGAGATCAGGGCGGTATCGCATCGTGACATCCTCAAACCGGACTGATCCAGCTGTAAGCCAGCGGGATCGGGGCTGATCAACGCTCTTGATCTTCTTGAGCTCCATAACATCATCGTCATATTCGGCGGAGCTATCGATCATCTTGTCCTCCTCCTCTGGGTCTAGCTCAATCGTCTCCTGAATCCGTGAAACGGCTACAAGGCACGTCTCGAACTGTGCTCTAGTCAGCCCTGAACAATCACTTTACGAAGCAGCTCACCTCTGCTGCCGATACAATTGTCAAATTGAGAGTAAAGACTAATGAAGTCGCTTGGACCAGCGCGACAGCCAGCAGTCCAGCTGAAGTGCTGCTCCGATTAATGACCGCGATGAGCACGAGGAGGACGTTGATGATGGTAACGACCAATCCCATCACCAGGTTAAGCCACTTCTTGACCGCTTGCATGATGTCTATCGGGAGGTGGTCAGCTCTAATCACTCTCAACGACTTGGCAACTCACAGTAAGGCACTTGCGAGGTATTTCCCTTGTCGATGGCAAGACGTATGAGATCTGGCTCGGCTTGCACTGCCCGTATAGTCTTGAGGCCATCCGTCGCCATGCTAGGTCCGTCATCAGCACCAGAAAGGTTCATAATCAGATACACTCACGTCTCGGCGAACAGAGTATATAGGGGTGACTTGGCGATGAAATCCATACGCCTGACTTGGCGACTTGTGCGCTGTGGAAAAGTCAGACCTGACGCTCCCTGACGGAGAGTCTGAACGCACGACATAGAATCTCTGCAAAGCGATGCCCATGATCAAGGTGCAGAGGAGCACGATTCCCACGTAAGGTGCTGGCAAAGTCTCAGAGACAGTCCGGTCAGCCAAGGAAGCGCTTGCTCACCAGCGATCGTAATAATAATAGCCATGACGATCATCTCCACTACCAGGCAAAAGCAATTTGTGAACGCGTTGGGGAGCTCAAAGTCTAGCTCGGCAAGCTCAGCCAGCAAGACTCGAAGGAAGAGCGCTTGCTCACCAATCACGAAGAGATCCTGCGAGAAGCGAGACAGCAGCCGTCCGATTGGCTTGTCCTTGAAGTAAGCATCTGGTGCCCTGTTGACAAAGCATGAGTCGATAGTCATTATGAAGAAAGCGGACTTACCTCATCAAATTTTGCGCTGCGGCAGCATGCAATTTCCTTCCCGCATCTCGAATGTATACGATAAAGTAGTAATAAAGCGCCATGACGAAGAGAATCGCAAAGGCCATCTCTAGCGCGATGCTATGGGAAAGGCAAATCAGCTAAACAGCGCACGCTCTATTCAGCCTCGGCACCTACTATCCACCCAAATATGCGTACATGTGGCTTTGACTGTCCTTCACGGCCGTTGTCCAAGCTTGAATATAAACGGGCACCATCCCGGGTATGACTGAGAATGCTATGCACAATAGCAGAACCAAAAAGAAGGACCAGATGCCACCCGCCGTAAAGTAGACGCGGCTGGGTGACTTTGTTGACGAAGCCGCCGCCATCTCGTCCTCGATATCATCGATCTTGGCCGCATTGACAGAGGCTATGTAGGAGCTGTTTGCATCGTCTGTTCGCCTGTGAGCGTGCTCGCCTCTGCTCGCAGATGTATCATCGCTTGATTTCGTAGCACGAGCACCCACTACGGCAAGAAGTTCTTGAACCGCTCCAGGAGAACTGCAGATCTCCTCGTAGGTGCCCCGCTGAGCGATCGTGTGGTTCCCCAGTGCTAATATGTAATCCGCTCTCGGCAGTCGATGTACACCATTGCTTGCCAGAACGGTCGTCTTGCCGTTCAGCAAGCCTTGCGGCCCAAAGAGAGCTTGAAATATATACTCCTCGGTCTGTTTATCCAGCGCTGAGAATACATCGTCCAGGATAAGCAGTTCTGGTCTAGCATATAACGCCCGCGCCAGCGCTATTCTCTGCTTTTGACCGCCCGAGAGCCCTTGGGCCTTTTGTCGATCGCCCTGCGGCCATACCTGACAGGGACACACGCATGAGTAAAGAGCAAGGAGGTGCGCTCTGTGCTCACCTTGAAATCGCTGTCTAGAGCGCAAGCCTTGATGACCGAGCGATACAGACTTGGGTTATAAGAACTGGTAAATTGTATATTTTCTCGTATACTATCTCCAGGCTTGTCCCATTGTCAGCCGCTGTATACGAAAAGGAGGATCTCAACTCACCTTCAGCCACGCATCTTGAGAACAATAGCCAACGGAGCCGTCGATGGGAAAGTATAGCTCGCCAGCCAGCTTGTTGGCCTCGCCGAGCAGGCCACTTAGTAACGTGGATTTGCCCTAAAGCCGCCTCGTAAGCGTAAGAGACGATAGACAAAAGAGGAGCATACTCACAGAGCCAACGTGCCCTATCACCATCGTAAGTGCTTTTGCAGGCAGCGAGAAGGATAAGTCCTTCAGCAGGACCTTTTCCGCGGAAGGGCCGAAGCTCAGGTCCTTCCCTTCTACAATCTCCTTCTGTGCCCGAAAGTCCTTCTTCTCCGGCTGTTGAAGGAATTCTTCTATCCTACGTATCGAGGCTAGGGCAGCCATTATACTCGCATACCTCTGTCCAACTATGAGGAGTGGGTCCGTCACCACACCCAAAACAGCTATCACTGTGAAGAAGACTGCCGTGTTCACTGTATGGGCGCCCGAGAGTTGGGATGCTATCGTATATGTGATCAAAGTAGCCAAGCTCAACAGTCCTTTCAACCAGTTGGTCAATCCGGATATCACTAGTACTCTCTTAAGATACGAAGCGTGTTTCGACTGCTCTTCCTTCCTGAGATCCACCAGTTTCTTGACTAGGATGCTTTCGTAGCCGCTCAATTTGACTGCGGTCATGTTACGCAGGATAGAATTGACTAGTCTCACTCGTTGGTCCGTCTGCGCTGACCATGCTTTCTGATATGACGGTACGTTCCTTGCGAGCCAAGGTACACTGAAGAGAAAGACGAGTGCCACGATGATTGTCGAGACGAAGACCGCTCCGATGGTGTAGTATAGGATGACCATTCCAATCAAGACGATGACGAACGAAGAGTACAAAAGGTGCAGGGATTCCGTTTGATTGACGATTCTTTCAATATCAACACTCATCAGAGATGTAGATTGTCCAGTTCCAATCTCCTTCGCGATATCGATATTGACGCGCAGCGCTTTCCGATACACCATCTGGACGAGAAAGCCTCGTACGGCGACTGAGCAGCGCAGAGCGTTCATCTGGAAGAGTCCCCATGAAAATGTGGATATCAAGAAGACCAGCCCATAAGCGGCGACTAAGCCCCAACCGTGCTCCACAGGTGCAGGATCACGAGACCTGTACGATTCAATGAACTTGATCACATCGGATATGAGGGTTGGCTGAGTAGCCTGCGCTAGGGAGTAGATGATGCAGGGCATCACAGGTGCCAAAAGGACACCGCCAAAGCATGAAAACATCGTCCTCAGCAGAGGATGTTTTCGACCTGTAGATATGTGCCTTTGCCAATGAGGGAAGCCATTGTCAAACAGGGTCTCCGAATCGTATTGCGAATGTATAGATCCCAAGGACGGTATTGTCAGATCCCCTTTGAAACCTCTCCAAAGAACAGGATCGACGCTGGTGATGAGCAGCCTCGCCATGAAGGAGGACGTCTCTTCGTATGCCAGAGGCTTGTCTCCCTCTGCCTTTTCAACGGACGCACCCTTTGGCGCTGTCTCCAAAAACCATAGAAAGATCTTGCATGCGAAGCCAGCAACAAAGGTGCTGAAGAAGAACAGATTTGTCGAAGGGAGGCCAATAATGGCGAATGTCCGTATGCGAGCGGAGTTGCATAGAGTAGATATTGTTAGAAATAGTGTGATGAGAGGCGACGCCCGTAGTTTTCTGAAGAACTCCAACCATAGAATAGGGAGGGTCACCAATGATGTGAATAAGCTTGTTGCCAGCGAAGCAGTCACTACGTCTCCGCCATTACGTCTAGCATACGCTGCCAAGGCTAGGATGTCGAAACATAGAGACGATCCTGCAGTGACCAACTTCGCTAAAAGAAGAGTTCTTCCCAATCTCGGAAGATACTTGAAGCTAGAGATAAGCCTTGTCGTCCGTTTGAAGGTAAGATCATAGAAGAGGTAAAGTGCGAAAATGCTGAAGATGGCGTGGGGCAGCATAGACAGAACGGCCGCTTCGAAGGTCAACGTAAAGTCGAAGGGTCTACATTCTGACACCGGGCCCTGGAAGTACACAAGAAAGTCAGCCGGGACACAGTCGATAATCGGCGACTCAAGTCGTACAAAAGCTTGATCTTGCAGGCACCCGCTACCAGCGCTCATGGCGACAATATGATATGTGTGCCAGATGCAGAAGTAATACGAAGACAAGCATGAATGTTGCGACTTCTTTCAGAACGCGACTCCCTTTAATCGCATGCTGCCGCATGCTGCTGCACGTGGAATACAGTAGCACGATAGGAGAGAGACAGAGCCAGACGATAGTGTGCCCTGCAACTACCCATCAATTTCTCAAGCTATTCTGATGTGCGTTCTCGTTGCTGACGGGACAAAGGATCTCGGGGCGCATTCGACTTTGAGAGGCGTGTTGCAGAGAATGACCTTGTCAAGTGAACGCTTTACATTCATAATGGTAGATCTCGATACACTTGACAGCGACGATCTAACTGGCATCTTTCGTCTGATCACTCCTCTTAGGCGTTGGCCTTGCAGCCAAAGGACGTCGCCTGTCCCACAACGAATGCTGCTTTGACGCTCTCGCCCGTTCCATACATTCCCATGCCTAGACATGCTAGACAAGCGAGGAAGTAGATTAGATTGACAGTCTTCCATCCAAATGACAGCATCCCGCCCGAGAACCAAGCCCGAGACCACCTCGCAATAGATTTCCAGGAATCCCTGGGCGTCCATTGGGTACCGTAGCCGCTGTAGTGATCGTCTTCCTTGCTTCCGTCGGTAAGGAGGCAGTATGCCAGCATGAGGAGGGGGCTGCGATTGGCAAATGAGCTTTGGCATACAGAATGCAGCGCGAGAAACCTACGGCAATGTGTAGGTGAATTGGAAGATGCACACAGCCCCCACAAGACCTGCAATAGCAGCAAGACATCAGCTCACTCGCTGCAAGCGGCGGGCAAATCGACTCACCGGTCATAGCTCCCAGAGCTGGCACTGAGCTGCCGATGATAAAAGCGATCGACCAATATAAAGGTACAAAACACGTCCAACAAATGCGTCCTTTCTTCGTGTTTAGAGGTGGGAAGCCGAGGATCTCTTCAAATACGTTGATGTAGATGACTGGAAAGGGTTTAGCCAGGACTTCAAAATAGAGACGGCGACTGCGTACCCTTGACACCGATGTTACCGTATAGACAGGCAGCAATAAGTCCGGTGATGATAGCCAGAATGTTGCAGAAGGTCTGGGCCCAATAGGGGTTCAAGCCTTGATAAGACTGCGCTTGCGTGTACTGGCCCTGTTGCGTATACCAGACGATGCCGTAAACCATGTATGCAATGGTGATGATTGTGTCGGCCAAGAACATTCCCTTCCAAAAGTCCATGGGCCGGCGCACTGCATGAGGTCAGTTATGTCCGAACGCGACAACGAGGCTAGACTCACTCTCAGAAATCATCTCAGGGAAGATCATAGCACCACCGTATGCAAATACAATGTTGAACATTCCGTTGATCTGATTTTCAATGCTACCCGAGTTGAAGGCTTGAATGAAAACTGGACGCGTGCCAAGTGTAGAATCTGCTGCATTGGCTACGACATAGTTTGGACCAGTGTTGCAGACGACTCCCATAGAGACGAAGATGACTGGAAGAACAATCGGAGTTGGTAAAGCTGCTCTGTATTGTGATCGGGTCACAGGCGGAACTCACTGGTAAAGTTCAAGAACACCGACATCTGTCCAATAACTCCGAAATTCCTCAGCGAGCGAATCTGCCCGATAAGCATGCCAGCGAGCGCCATAATCAATACGCAGACTGAGAAGCAAAGATTGCCCTTGGCGACTTGGTAAAGAGATTGGCCGTTCGAAAGACAGATGATGCCGACGTTGACAATAAGCTGGATCGACTGAAGGATAGTTGCAAAGTATCGGAGCGGTTTGCCAAGGAGTCGTTCGCAGATATCACCGTACGTTCTTATTGGATAACGATCGGAATCGAGTTTGTTGTAGAGGAAACCAATAAAGTATGCAGAGATACTTGCGATAACACCAAAGAAGAAGTACTGGCAGGCACGTAAGCTCTCGCTCAAATGTATAATTCAGTAACTTACACAGCAAACTCCAGGCACCATTCCCATGTTGGCGATCGCGTAGGGTGCATTGAACGGTCCAAGAATATCGGTAGTGATGAGATATGTGATTGTGGTCCAGCCAGCGATTCTGAGAGCTCTTTGAGCAGTGAGTCGCTCGGCCTCTTCTTCGGTGAGGCCATCGTACTCTTGGCCTCGGCGAAGAGTTCTGACAGTAATATCAACATTCGGTTCACGCTTCTTCTCCCCGTCTAGCCCTTGGTTTGCTTCTTCCTCGCCGGAAGGCGAAGGCGACTCCCGGTGCTGGGCGGGCGTAGGCATGGGTGCAATTCTTCCGCCATTCTTGATGAGCTTGAAGATGTTTGGGCGTTCGTCTACAAGCCTGTCAGTCGGATCTCATATAAATGTTATCGCAGCTTACACTCATTCCCGTTCACATCAGTTCCGTTGCCAGAGGTGCCGTCTTTTTCGCTTTGTCGCTTTAGATCAGCCCAATAGCGATACTCCGAGAAGGTAGGCTTGAGACGCTGAGCAGCTGTGAACTGCCGGCGATGGTCTTGTGCTTCTTGGCCTCTGACTGCCCCCAGAGGATCGATTGGCTCGCTGCCGGCTAAGTTAGCTGGATTGACTGCCATGCTGAGTGAGAATTGTAGGACGGGAAAGTGTGAGGGTAAGGACAAGCTGCTCGAGATAGGGAAGCCATTTTTCGGTTCTATATCCGTACCCTTGACAGACTTATAATTGGAGTCGCAGCAGTAGTGCGCCAAATGTGCCGGGTATCATGTAGAGCTCATGATAACGAAAAAAGCCTCCGCTGTATCAGGCCGGTCGCTGTGTCATGTGATGCTACACAAGGCGATCCGCAGCTTTGCTATATTCGTGGTAGGCAGTAGTAATAATGGTAAGTCCGCAAGCTACAGCCTTGAGCTCGCTTGCCCTCGACTTTGTGCGGAAGCGGACACCGTGCGCGCTTCCTGCAGCTGCAGTGTCCTGTTGTTGCCGCTGTTGTCTGCATGCTTGAATCATTGCACCTGCGTATGCTTGCTTGTATCATTTTGTCAGCGTATACGTATTTTGAATCTGGTCGTGCTCAAAGGCAAAGAGACAGCCATCGTGCAAGTTTTGGCTAGATACACTTGATATTTTTTAAATCATCATCAGGACAGTACTCCATATCTGTTTGATTATCTTTGTTTCCCTCCCCATGCTGTGGCAAAGCCATTTCCTATGTCTGAGTAAGCTATGGCAAGGCCAGGACTTGCTCCAGCATTGGCTGGAATACTGGAGAGCCAAAGCCTGTAGCGGCATCCCACCCCTCCAACGCTGGAAAGCCGAGCGTGTAGTTGCAGCCAGGTGAGAATGCGGGATTACTTCCGATAGTTGTGTCTTGGAAGGCGTCTCCTGATAGCTTTCCAGAATACAGCAAAGAATTGAGGAAGCCAATCGGTGTCTTGTTAGCT
Organism: Erythrobasidium hasegawianum; assembly: GCA_001972285.1. Lineage (NCBI taxonomy): Eukaryota > Fungi > Basidiomycota > Cystobasidiomycetes > Erythrobasidiales > Erythrobasidiaceae > Erythrobasidium > Erythrobasidium hasegawianum. The sequence continues at coordinate 1,634,561 of BCII01000007.1, read as the reverse complement.
GCAAGTCTGCCATCGTTCAGAAGCGTCAAGAAGCCGGCCAAGCCGGGAGCAGAGGCGCTGGTGCCCGAGATTCTGACATTTTTACCGTTGAAGATGATTGAGAGGTTGCGGCCGTTAAAGCTGATATCCGGGTAGGCTCGCCCGTTCTTGTTGAATGGTAGGAGTCGGTATTTTTCGTAATCGACCTTGTTTAGATAGCCGGTGATCGTTTCCTCCGGCTGATATGCAGGCCGCGAGAAGTATCGCGAAAAACCTCCACCACCACTGCCCCCGTCCCCTGGGAAAGTGGTGACATCTAGGCTGGCTATCAGCTATTATCCAAAGACACAAGCGCTAATGGCTCACATTTTTCAGTACCAAAACCCGTCACACCTCCGACAGCAGTCACCCATGGGCATGTGGAAGGGAATGCAGGCAAGAACTCGTGTTTGCCAGAGCCATCGTTGACTGTGCAGTTGGTCTGCAAAGGGTACCGGCACGTGAACTTAGCTCAGACGGTACTTCAGCTGCTTTAACACTACTCACAGGTTGGACACCACCTGGCCCGAAGTCTCCAGCGGAGAATAGAAGAGTCACGCCTCGGGCGCCTAGTTTCGCGAACTCTCCACAAACTCGCGTTGCGTACGACTAGAAGAAAGTCAGTATCTGATGGTATATGGAGCAATCAACAACCTACAAATGGCACCGATTGCTCGTCGTCATCGTACGAAGTCGAGATAACGTACGGAACCGACTTTTGGGCGAGAACGTACTGGACCCACGCGAGGTAATCCTCGTTGCCCCTATGGACGACGTAAGTCAGTCCATATCAAGATTACGTCATGAAGCCAATTGGCTCACATCATGGCGCTGTTGAGCGCGGAAGTCGTAAGTTCATCTGGATTTATCGGCGGAACTCCGGCGGTGGACCAGAAGGTCCCCTTTGCGGGGTATGCGATGCCCAAAGCCTCTATTCAACTTATCAGCGCGAGGCCGACGTGACTTCTGGGACCTGCCTACCTTGAACGTCAAGAGCCGCTTCTCCTTCTCCTTCATCTCTGCGTTTTTAAACGCGATTTAGCTAAACCCTTGGAGCATACGGCTACCAGAACGTACGCAAAGTCCTGTGGGTTGGTACCATTGTTGACCAATACAACAGAGTAATTGGCACCAGTGGCTTGCGGGGCGAAGGTTCGCAAGAACTTTGATAGATCGGCAAAATTGAGATCTGTGCGATCACGTCAGCCAAGTCAAAGGTTGCCAGAAGACCAGACAAACGTTCGCCGAGGTAGGCAGTGATTCCAAAGCTGTTCTTATCGGCTGCTTTCGAGGCTGTACAATCATTGTTTCAGGTCGGAGGTTACAGGAGCGAGAAGAGGCTGACGTACTATAATTCTCGTAACCGTAATCTTTGGCAAGGCATGCCAGAGTAACGTTGGTACTGTTGCATAATCCTCCATATGCAATCTGTGGCATTTCGTACGGGAATGAGGGCATGTTCTCGTTCGCCAAAACGGATGCAGACTCGTCGACCACAGTGCTAGCGAGTGCTCTGCCAGCTCGTCCGAAATAGATCGTCGGGGAAACGAGATCTACATGATCGTGGAGCCGGGCTGGCAGCGAATAGCCCGTCGTTCTGACAATCTGCGCTTTGCCATCGGTATAGACGTGATACTCTGCTTGGAGCATCTCTTCGGCTACACTGATAGGGACGCGGATGTTGACCCAATTTGAGTCGGTGTGCGCTTTGTTGATACCGTGAGATCGGAGCCATTCTTGCACAAGACCGTACGTTTCGGTGCTTGCAGAGGTCAAATCGTCGATGTCTTCTTTGGTGAGCTAAGCATACGGATTTAGCCAAGAGTTAAGGGAAGGTATATTGTACACCCACATGTTGACCGTATCTCTCATGATGAGGGTCCGCAATCTCCAAGAGATGCTGAGAGATGTCTCCACTCTCTCGTAACGCTATGCGAAGATCGATGAGCCGATCCGGGTGAGCTCGATCTATCACTTTCCAGCCCTCGCGAGAGCCTTGGATAGACTCGAAAGCTTGATGTTGTCTAGTCCAGTGACGGGGAGCAGCATGTACTACGCCAAAACCTGTCAAGAGCAGGATAGTCGAGAGCTTCATCGCTTATGGCTTCAAGAAGACGGCGAGCGAAGATAGCAGATATGGAAGGGAAGGAGCTGAGCCTTGCTCCTCGTATCGCTTCATCGACTTTATAGTATCTTGCGCTAACGCTCTGTCATGATGGCGACGCATGGCTCAAGGGCCTCATTTAGCGACGGTCGCTTTTGGTTCTGTGCCGGCTATTGCCTCCCTCTGCCATTTGTGATAAGGCGGCCGCAGCAGTCTTCCCGGTATCGTATGCTTTCGAGAGTAGTATTGATAGGAGATGCAACCGCATGCTCTGCGCGCAATGAGACGGCGAAAGTGCCCGTCTTGGTGAGCGATGGCAGCGCAGTCAAAGCAGCTTAGTTTAGAAATCGATAGACGATACGTCCTGTTGGTGACGCCTAGCAGCAGCGTGCATCCGTCCTTTAGGCGCATTAGGTTCTATGTACAGCTGGCCAGACCTCACCTAAGCGTGCACAGCTGAATGCTTGTGACAAAGATCACATTGCACACCAGACTACTTATGAACACAAGCTACTACTGTGAGGCGCTACACGCCGTCATCCAAAAGCTGTCTATTCGCTCTTTGCTTTGTCGTCCGGCTCGTCGACATCATCCTCCTCTCTGGTATCAGTCGCATTTGAGCCCGTGAGAATCCTAGATACGGCGATTGCATCAGCAATCGCAAATGATTGAAAGGAATGCCGGCACACCTCAACACTATTCTCCACATGAGAGCATACCAGAACAGGTTGATCGCTTGGAGCGCAAGAAGCGGCGCAAACACTTGATACCTCATCCAACCACTTAAGGCGATTCCTTCCCACGGCCGGAAGTGTCGCGCTTCCATCGGCACATATTGATCGTACTCGACCCAGACGGACCAGAGGATTCTCAGGTTTTGATAGTGTCGGAAGTATGTCCATACACAGAGAAAGAATGCAAAGGCAATTTCCGATGTTCGCTGCAGCTGAAGGTAATTGAGCATTTTCGACAGCGCGAGAAAGACATCTGCGATGTCCATGCTGAAGAACACAGCCACGCCAATATCTGGACAACCGTGTCAGTAGAGTTGAAGTGAAATGCCGTGGAGTGACTCACAAGTCAGATTCAGAAAGTAGCTCCATCCCACGAGCCACAAGGTAACAATATGCTGCAGTGCGGGGTCAGCCAACATCACCATCCGCAAGGAGGTCATACATACATGACAGGTCAGCTCGAAGAAGTCGCTACGCGGCTTCTCTATGCGCAGAACGAGGACCAGAAGCTGCTGAAGCCAGTATGAGAATTGGAGGAGATAGTACACCTTGAGCTCCGGCAGCATGCGCCAGTGCGGGTAGCCTATCCAAAAGTGCTTTGTGTCATACCACCAGGTTGGCTGTTTCGACATGACTGCCTGGAAAACAGACCTGTCAATACGCCTGCCTCGCTAGAGACTGGGAATCCGCTCACCAAGCCTATCAAGCTAGACGTTGACCAGTATATAAACGCATATCCTTGCTCTGTGAACCTCTCAAGCTTGCGCTCGCCCTTGATGCCTCCTGCTAGCGCGAGCGGCCGAACGACATACCGCACTGCGCTCTGCCGGATGAAGCTGAAGACGACGATGTAGAAGGCGAGGAATTGAAGGTCTCGCCAGCCTTTGCCATAGCGCAGCCGGCCTTCATCGTTGGCTTGCAAGGGCAAAGGATAGGAAATTCCAAGATAGCCAGTCAAGGGATTCTGAACAAGTAGGAGTTCGCATATGCCGTACAGTGCGATAGTAGCAAGAATGATACGGCCAGAAGAGGCTGTTCTACATGATCAGAGCATGCCCATGTCGGAAAAACAAGCATCAAACATAGCATACCCGGCTCTCGCATCCATTGGAGCGTGGTAATATCTTGAAGCATTCTTGAATGCAGCAAGAATCACAAGAGCAACTGCTCCGTGCCCGGCCTTATTGCACAAGTCTGAGGAAAGGCAAGCCAAGTAGTCGCAGGGGTACTGGCCGAGCACCGAAAGTGAACATCTGATGATTATTGATGATTCTTCTGCATCTGAGCCGCAGAGAAGAAAGCAAGATACTGCGCTCGAAGTTCGCCGCGTACCGCTACAGGGGCCGTGAATGTATAATACAAGAGTACTTCGCGCCTCAGTAGTACAGTTCGCACACCTTCGCAGTGTAGAACGCTCAGGTGAAAGTGTTGCACAGCTATGGACGAGCTGTCCCCATCTTGCGACTCCTGGACCTTCTCGATTGTTCTGCTGTGTTGTGGAAGCTTGTACCTCTAGCGCGCTCGATACAATCCAGCAACTGCCTCCTCTGCGCGAGACAAGGCACATCAGATGCGAGCAGGGAACAGGAAACCCTGCTGATGTTCCGGTCGCTCGCTCAGACTTTCGGCCGCTTCTTGACTTCGTCATCCTGATCGAACATACCGTTCAGCCTAAGTTCCTCGAATGACATACCAAGAACCCACCTTGCAAGCGTGGACTTTCACAATATTAGGATGATCAGGCGAGTTTCCGGCATATCCATGCGCCCAATCGTAGGAAATGGCATAAGCAAATATATTTGAGCCGTTCGTGCGACTAAACGCAGTTGCTGCGACGGGTAACGAAGTCGCTCCGCTATTGCTATCTTTCAGGTTGAAGGACTTCAGCCGAGTCTTGTTTTGCTTGTCCCAAAAGCTGATCGTGCCGTCTGAGCCTGCTGTTGAGAAGGTACCGTGCACTGGGTGGAACGAAATTGCGTTGACTGCGAAGAGTTGGGCTTTGGTGTCGTCTGTCGTCAGACCCGTCCCAGCTTTAGGCTCGTTGGCCCGATGGCACTTGAAGGAGAAGTTTTCGCTAGAATGATAGTTAGAATATGCGAAGAAAGCCGATGGACAAATTCACCTTTTGGCACGAGTCTCGTCAATATACCTGCGGGCGAAGGTAAGCGCAAGCGAGGAGCTGTTCAGCATGATGGACTCACTGAATGGCCACACGTCCTTCTATGCTGCCTATAGCATAACCAGTCTGATCCGGAAAGCACGCAAGACTGCGCGTCTGGAATTTAAGTGGGCTTTCAACGGTATTGCCAAATTGCTGCGTCGGGTTCTGCATATTGTAGATCTGTATCTTTCTTTCTGCAGTTGCTGCAACTAGAAGCTGTCCACATAGATCCATTGCATAGCACCGGTCTTCAAGCTGAACGACAGCTGCCGGCGAGCTTGACCGCATATCCCAGTACTGTTGGAGTCATTGAGCAAGACTAGGATAGAGCGTTATCCTCTGCATACCCTGATGGTCTTGTCCCAGCTGCCGGTTACTAGCATGTTGACAGATTCCGCCCAGCGAACGCAGCGTATTCCAGCGTCATGGGCGGCTACTTGAGACGTAGCTTGCTTCTCCAAATCGTGCGCTTTTGCTGAGCCATCTACGCCGACGCTGATCAGAACTCGGCCATCTTGCGTCCAACATGTATCGAGGATAGGAGCACCGTGGTCGAAAGCAGCCCGGCCAGCAATGTTTGCTCCTACTTCATAGACGCGTACATTGTTGTCCCAGGAGCTGACAGCCAGGTAGTCTGCCGTAGGAGAAAAGCATAGAGAGGAGACGCTATCTGTCGGGCCAGGGGGCAGCTGGACATCTTGAGCAGCAGGATCACTGGAATTGGACTTATTCAGGAAGGACATGGCAGCATTCTTCGCCAGAGAAAGGTGAGCAAAGAGGCAGAGCAAAGGCAAGAAGCGAAAGGGGTCTTCTTTCAATCGACTTCTTAATGGACTCATTTGGCGGGCTGGCGCTCTACGCAGACAACGACAAAGATGCAGTCAAGGAAGCTCGCAGGCTTCGCGTTGAAGCTGCTCTCGCTGAGGGAAAGGCCTATACGCCCAAAATCGAGAATGCAGAATGGTTCATGACCGTCCAAGATCCCAGTCCTTCCATATGCCTCCTAGCTATGCAGAGACTGTACCGCAAACGCAACTATCAAGAATGCTGTACTGTGGCAGCGAGTCTCATCGAAAGTGGAAAAGCATCGTCCGCCGACCTCAAAGAAGCGCAGGATATCGCGAGTCGAGCCCAAGGACACTTGAGCAAGCAGCCTACAACATGAGGTACCTCCGAACTTAGTTTCCGACCTGCGTAGTCAAAGCTGACCATTCAAACAGGCGTCCAATCATTGTCTTGAACTTTGAATACGGCTGCGAGCACGCAACGTCAAAGGCTGCCTGGTCACCTAAGACGTCACTAGCTGCATCAGGAGACAGCTTGCAGGGCTCCTCTGCGCTCGAATCCCATCTGCTCGCACGAATGCAAGAAGTCTATCTTAATGACCCAACCTTGAGGCAAGGTACGGCTTAGGAAGGTCAGACATCGTCTTGTATGCTCTATGGCATGTTCAGCATCATACCGGGGCGTTGGACCTTCAAGGCAAAGGAAATTGTGCGGGAAATGAGCCAAACCTGCCCACTGTCCATCTCACCGCCATCAAAGCAGACACAGGCTAGATAGGACACCAGTGTCGTGGTACAAGACGCTCGTTAGGTATCCGCTACATCACTTCTTTCCCGTTCGGCAAGAGCTTGCTAGCCTGCGCTCCCAGAGACCTCCCATCTACTTCCTCTTAATAGTCAGAACAGCTATGTACTATAGTACTGCATAACATTGGCTGAGAAACAAGGCATGTTATCGAATGCAAAGACCCTTTTGACCATTTCCTCAGAGACCGACCCGATAAACTCGACTGACAAAGAGGCTCCCAGCAGCTCTCGCATCTCGAATTCCTTCGCTCATGTGATGGTCCTTCAAGGCGATTCGCAGCTGGATGGCAGCTGGTCGACCGTCGAGGAGCTCGCAGACCGCGGCCTGAATACCGCCTCAAGATGGTAGCTCACCAAAGCGCTGCACCTTGGATACAACAGCCTGATGTTGAAGAACAGGCTCGCCGAACTCCTCCTCTCGCGTCCAGACTCTGGCGAGGCGCAATCTATGACCGCGAAACAGTTTCAGCCTACCTACATGCTGGCCAAGCGACACTTTGACTGTCACGAGTTTAAACAATGTATCAGAGTCCTCCAGAACAACGCGCACCCGAAAGCGGTATGGCTTCGCCTCTACTCGCAATATCTAGTAAGCTGGCCTGCACACACACGCTTATCGAAGCAGAATGCGAAGAGCTGAACGCTTCGAAGGAATCGTCTAGGTTACGTGGAGCAGAACCTTTCGAACGCGAACAGACTACAGAAGTTGCGCTAGGCCAGAAGATGTTGACTGGCATTTTGGCCGAAATAAAGACAGCAAGCGATCCATTCCTGCTGTATCTGTAAGGATAGCAGCTGCACTCAGACTGCTTCATGCTGACGCGGAAGCAGACGCGCCCTCGTTCTTGACGATCTTGGACGTCGTCTGGAAGCCATGGCCAGCCTGGTCGAATCTGTCAATGCCTTTCCATACAATTGGTCTGCTTGGCTACATCTGATAAAGCTTCTGGATGGCGAAGAGGAGGTACGTCAAAGCATCCACCTGCGGACAGCTTCGAAGCTGAAATGTGCCATAATACAGCTATTAGCCACTTTCCCACACCTACCGGAAGATCACGCCATGACCAAGCTCTTCCATATCAGCGCAACTATCGAAGTACATCGCGCATCAGACAACCTGCGTGTACAGATCGATCAGTTGTCGGCAGAGTTCCCTGGATCTGTCCATCTCAAGTCACAGAGTGCTCTCCTGGAATATCACATGCGAGGTGTGTATACACTGCTTTTTTTTTTCTTCCTGAGGAAGCAAACTGAACCGTCGTCTACTCCAGATTTCGATCTCGCAGAGAAGCTCTTTGACGAAATCGCTGAAGAATACCCGAATCGCTTGGACGAGATTGATACATACAGCAACATTCTATACGTTATGGGCAAGCGGGCCAAGCTATCTCAGCTGGCACATCTCTATAGTCAGGTAGACAAAGACAGGCCGGAAACCTGTTGCTTGATAGGTACGCCTCGTCCTCAATTTCGAGCAGACGGCCCCTGATACTAGCGCAGGAAACCTATATTCAATACGAGGCGAGCATACGAAAGCCGTAGCATATTTCCGACGTGCCATCAAGCTGGATCCTGGATATCTCGCTGCCTGGACCTTGATGGGTCATGAATATGTGGAGCTATCAAATACACATGCTGCTATCGAAGCGTATCGACGTGCATGTGGTGCGTGGCGAGCCTGATTACCCTCAGCCCGAAGCTAATTTATCGAAAACAGCCGCGAACAGCAAGGATTATCGTGCATGGTACGGTCTCGGCCAGGCTTACGAGCTCCTTGGTATGCATGCCTATGCGCTCCGCTACTACCAACGTGCGACTGCCTTGCGGCCATTCGATGCGAGAATGTGGCAAGCTGTCGGGAATTGCTACACTCGTACTTCCAAGTGAGCGAAGGCCCTGGCGTGTCCATGCGTGACCGTGATCTGACGATTGTGGCAGACCTCACGAAGTCCTGAAATGCTTCAAGCGAGCTCAGCTCTTCGTAGAACCCGACGATGTCAGCATGCTCAAACGGCTCGCAGAGCAGTACCTCTCCATGAGCATGTTTCAAGAAGCAGCGCTATATTGGGGCAAAGTTGTGGAAGTTGGGGAAACGCATGGCATCCCGCCAGCGGAATACTTGGCAGCCTACAACAATTTGGCGGCGTTCGAGATGGGCGAGTATCATGTCACGAATCGCAAACGACGACTTATTGGCGATCTGGCTCTCGCTGAAGTGTATTTGAAGAAGGTCATTAGCAGTAACGGCGATGTTAGTTGCGTTCTTTCTTCGGCATCAGAGTTCAAGCTGATGCGCTGTCTTAGGATGTCGATTACGCAAAGCGTCTGTATCAAACATTGCGCAGCCTGCAAGTATAGATGAATTTCTTTCCCTGATCAGTCATGAGGACGCTTTAATCTCTCGTACGACCACTAAGTGTTCTACTAACTTCTGAAGTGACAAATACCAAAATATTTAAGACTGCTACTGCACACTGAAGACGTGCACTACAAGCAGTATACTCATTGCGTGAAGCCTAGGGGAAGAAATCAGGTCAGCTGTAGTACAAATAGTCCCCAAGTGTGGATGGCGAAAGCCAAGGACGGCATTCGCTTTGTTCGCTGTTGTACCACTGGCTTGCAATTACAAGCCTTGCTACGAAGCTTCTTGCTCTGCTTTTGTGCGCGTGACGCGCTCTCTCTGCCTTCAATCTAGGGTTGCCTAGATGAATATTCACGAAGGGTTCACGTTCAAAGCGGCTTGAACGGCCTTTCCGAAAGCTAGTTCATTCGTTTCAAGTTCAAGCAAGGTGAACGGTGAATGAAATGAACGTGAACCGTGAATATTCGGTGAATATTCAAGTTGCAGCTGTCTAACTATTTGGCCAGGCACAACGGTCGGACAGTGCATTCAAGCCAAGACAGCTACTGCTCGTACCTTGCCCTTGCTACATATCTTGTCTTTGCCTCATCGCTATTCGCCAATATCTTCGCGACGTTGTTCTGCGTGATACTAGGATGTTTGAACCAGGAACCGGGAATGTTTTCGAACACAGAAAAAATGCATACTTATCCAACGCACATCTTTCAAAACGCATAAGCAGTGTTTTGCGACGACCGAGGCTGGCTGTGGTGACTTCACGGTGTCAGAATCTAGGCCCTCGGAGGAGAGGGCAGGCATTTTGACTTGTATTGTTTCGACGTTAGTATGAGGTGATGGACAAGGAAACGAGAGGGAGGGAGTGAGTCAGTAGAGCGAGTTTTGTCAGCTGATTAAAAAGTCTTTCGCGGTTCCTGCGTCTTGCGCAGTGAACGGGCTTTTTCAAATGAAAGGACCGCATTTCCAGAGGAGGTGTTCATTCAATTCATGTTCACGCAGGCTTGAATATGAACCGTTCAAGTGTTCATTCACTTGAAACGAATGTCGAATATTCCGTGAAAGTTCAACCGGCCCGTTCAAGCAGGGCAACCTTACTTCAATCACTTCTGTTTGTCCCGGTCCGACCGTCCGACGCTTCTTCGCAATGCCAGCTCTCTCTTCAACCTTCTTCTGCTGCTTTTCAACTCTTCGTCCATTGCTGCCTAGCGATTCTGCCGCTCAGGCTGATATACTGACATCGGGCATCCGTCAAGCGCGTCACCCAAAGGCCTGCAGGTTTCGCACGCAGTCCTTTTCGGGAGTCTCGACAGACAAGTGTTCATCCTAAACAACATACGTACAAGCAATGGCTGCCCCCATCGTAAGCGCCGAGTCGTGGAAAGCTCGAATGACGAGATAGCCGACTGCTTCCTGTTTACAGTCCAGAGGAGGTCTGACGCCCGACCAGACGCTCCTGACGATCTGATCAAGCTCCGAGCCGAGGTCCAGGCTCTGTCACTGAAAGACACTCAATCCCAATCACAGTAGGTTGGACGTGCCTCTGATGAAACCAGCGAACTGAGCCTTGCGACCAGGATGGCTTTGTTTCGCCCGTTGGGATCAGCTGTTGCCAAACCCATGTCACCTGTCAAGCAACAGCAAGCAGCTCTGGCTGCAGAAAAGCAGAGACTTCTCCAACAATACATGCTCAAGATTAACATGGAGAAAGAACAGCTTCAAAAGCGCTACGAGCGCGAAATTGAGATGTGCAACAGAGAAGATGCTCTTACAAAGCGCGCAATGGAAGGCCTGGTCGCGAAGCACGGCTTTTCAGGTTTTGGGCCAGTGGACAAGGCAGCTTTATCGAAAGAAGCGAGAGCAAGCTTTGTCTACGTCACTACAGACTACAGTCAGTATGAGCTGCTTTCATACGTGCACAGTTCCTGAACATTCGCGCTAGTTCCATCCTACGTCATCGTTAAGTGCTTAGGCGCTGTCAGCGGTACAGCAATCCGGAGGTGCGTATCGAGCCACGCCTCTCAGTGCAGTCCTGATGCTAATCTCTGCATCCCAGCTCTGATGAAGGAGAGGACGATAGGTCTGGACAGTTGGCAAAGAAGAACCAGCAGGAAGCGACTGAACTGCGTAGGTCGCTCGCAGCATGAACAGATGAGGTGTCAGCTGATAAATGATTCAGTCATACAAAACTCCATCGCAAGAGGAGCGAACGGCTGTCTCGGAGTTCGTTTCGATTCATCCGCACCCGTCGGCTTGGGACATGTCGAGTCCATAGCCTACGGTACCGCGGTCGTCATCAAGAAGGACGACGGCAAGAATAAGCAAGGGCAAGGTGGGAATCAAGAAGGTCAAGGGAAAAACAAAGGCGGTGGTAAGCCGGAGAAGGAGGTAAGCATGAGTCGCGATCGCTCCGAAAGATAGCTGATTTCTGTGTAGGAAGGGCCTCTGGACCTCCTTCGCAAAGCACTCGCTGAGGATGGCTCGAAAAAAGGACATAAGAAGAACAAATCTGGGGATGGTAAAAGCGGCGACCTCGTTGGATACAATCAGATTAAAGCTGTCATGCAGCTGCTTGAACAAGGGCCGCGTGGGAACAATGGCCACTCCTCGAATAACAACAGCTCTGGTTGGGGAAACTCTGGCGGATCAGGCTGGAGCGGCAATGCAGGCAGTAACAGCAACTCTGGTTGGGGAGACCATTCAGGCAACAATAATACCACATGGGGTGGCTCTTCCTACAACAACAATGATAATGCTAATTGGGCATCTAGTAGCAATGCTGATAACAGCGGATGGGGAGCAGGAGCCAACGACAGCAATTGGGGAGCCAGCTCAGGTGGAGGCAATTCAGGCAGTCAGGACTGGACCGCTGATAACAATAATGATACTCAACAAGCAGGCTGGGGCGATAATGATAATTCCGGGGGCTATAACAACAACAACAATGATAACAGCGGCTGGGGTACTTCAGGCAGTGGGCAAAGGGATGGCGGTTGGGGTAAGAAGGGAAGGAGGAAAGGAAGAGGAAGAGGTAATCAGGATAACGACAATTCGTGGGGGCAGCAATCGAGCTCGAATCAAGGCAATTGGGGAGCTCAGGACGACGATGACGAGTCTGATGACGACTACTCGGACGAGCAAGATGACTACAATTATCGTCCAAAACGCCGACCTCGGGTAAGCTCACGGTTCAGCCTTCCACTGCTTAGCTAATCCTTATCCGCAGAGATCGCGTCGCAACTCGTTTTACGACGAGCGAGATAATGGTATCTCCAGAATTCTAGCTGAAGCCATTGCGCGAGGCTTGACAAGCTCTCGTACTTCAAGAGAGCCCAGAGATCGCAATCGACCTCATCAGAATACACCGTTGTTTGGTTGGGAGCATTATTAGCGTGACGTTGCTGAGTAGTGATGGATGCGTCTGTTGAGAGTAATTTGTCTAACATGTCGCCGTGTATCCGGCCATTTGATTGCCGACCTCTGTTCCTTACCTACTTGATCAACTCACACTATGCAAGCTGCCCTCGAACACTTGACAGGCTCGCGCTAATGCTGTCTGCTGCAGGACACTGGCAAAGGAAGGGTTCCCATCATCAAAGACTTTCGAGACGATTGCAGACAGTCTAAGCAAGGTCGGCCGATATGCCTGGCTCCCATTCGGATTCTATGGTCTCTAATGCACACCACTCCACGACAGGCCAACGATGCCGAGCGCAAGGATATGCTCAAGAAGGTCCGGTGTTGGCCATTTCACGCGACACAGTTCCAAGGCTGACATCGAGAGCGCAGGTTAACGGCATCTTCGAGATGCGCTTGACCAATAGCAAGAAAGAGACTGTCTCCTATCTGCTCGACTTCAAGGCATGCGAACCTCTCTGCGTCAAGGCGGCCCAACCAGCTGACGTTGCCGACATCCAGAAAAAGGGAGAAGTCTTTGAAATCACCAAGGACTCGCCCAAAGTCAAGCCCGATGTAACCATCAACCTTACCGACGAGACTTTCCAGAAACTGGTGCGCTTGAAAGCTCGGTGAATGGCGATGTTCGCCCTGACGCGATCGATTCACCAGGCCGATGGCAGTTTGAATGGCCAGAAGGCTTTCATGTAGGTGTGAAAGAGTGCTTCCTCCTTCTTCAAACTGACGTAATCCCTTTTCAGGACGGGCGCGCTAAAGGGTGAGCCAGGCATGAGGTTGCCTAGATGTGAAGGACTAAAGCTCTTCGTTGCGGTCAGTCAAAGGAAATATTGTGAGTACATACTACTTGTCATGCTGCGCCCTACTTACAAAGTCTGCTGTAGATGTCAGTCGATCCTGAGACGAAGTAGATCTCCATCGCTAACAATACATTGCAGGCTCGCTACCAAGCTCGACACTGTCCTCAAGGTGAGTAGTCTTGTCTTCTAGATGACTGAACAAACAAAGCTGAAATTGTAGGTACAGAATGCCAAATCGAAGCTGTAAAGAATGCGCCCGTACGCGCCATGCTGTTCAACTGTTGCTTTCCAATGACATCTTCCAGGTCCCTCCGTCAAGCTCGCTAAGCAATTGGCCTTTTGTGCAGGCACTTAACTCGTCCCCTTGCCCTCCTCTGGACAACGAAGCTTCTTGCGTGACAAGAGACTAAGCTTACACAGTGCTCTGGACTATCGTATCGTCTCGATGCGTCACATACGCCCTTACGGAATCGCATCTGTGAGCAAAAGCTACGTCGGATTGTGCCTACGGAACGACAGACTTGCTTGGGTTCCGGGAACTTCTAATGAGTTGATGTTCAGCTTACCTGCGCCTGTCGCGAAGCCTCTGCCCAAAGTGTTCATCGAAGAACCCCGGATATCACGCGGCCCCGTCCTCCGCCCCGCTGCCGGCACATGCGAAGAGACACACAAATCGCTCGACAGATTTCTCTCTTTGCCTTCTGCCCACCACAAAGATACTCCTTCCATCCTGACCTACAGCCCGTCACCTTCTTTCCAAACACACTCCTTTTCAGCTTTCCGCCGCCTTCCCAAGTCCTGTCATTGTCGACCTGGTGACATATACATATTACAATGAAGCTACTGTTCCTTGCTGCTGTTATACCCATCTGGGGTGTCGCTGCGGACTGGTCTTTCTCTTCATCAACCCTCATGGTTGCCCGCTATGAGTGAGTACTGCGCACGTCAGCTCCTGACTTAGCTAACTTTACTCTCAAGTCCCATCATGGCAGCAGGCACATACAACACGCATTCGCACTGTTTCTTTGGGGCAAATGTAGTAGAGTGAGATCATAGCTTCAGAGGCAGGAGACCGCTGCTGACCGTCAGATGCTTATGCAGGCGAACATACGATGCTGCAAAGGTCGCCAAAGCGGCTTGTACCTCAATTGAGGTTCAGGCAAACAAGAGCCTGTACTGGCTACCGCTACTGTTCTATCAGAAGAGTGACGGAACGTTCGACGGTGTGGAAGGATGGGCTGAGATCCACTATCGCCAGCGAGCGCATAGAGACGAAGCCATAGTGGCTTTCCCGCCTGTAAATATGGATGTTGACGCCAGAAGCACGACTGATCTGTTTAGCAGGGTATAAAAATGATTGGTGGTACACCGTATCGTCGAGTTTACAATGCTTCCAACGAAGGAGATCGGGCTGGTGAGATCCCTTGTTCTTGTCTTGCCAAAGTAGCCTGACAGATATGTCTATCCAGTCTCGTAGGCTTTGCGCCACTGCAGAAGGGAACTTACTGACATCCTTCGCAGATATCAATGCCTCAACTACGATCGAGGCCATACAGTCTCGAACGTGTTACCCGCCAAGTTCTGCGAAGACGGCCTAATCGCGCAGGTGTGGCTGCCATCGTGTTGTGAGTGCACTACCCTGCATTGTCTATCACTGCATAGGCGTCTCTGGAAACGCCGCTCAGCCTTTAATACTTTTGTTTAGGGGATGGCAAGCGCCTGGAATCTCCTGACCTCTCGCACATAGCTTATCCTGTTGGAGGACCCGAATTTGGTAAATGTCCTACAAGTCATCCTGTGCGCTTCATCAACATATTCGTACAGGCTTATTTTGAAGCAAGTGCCGGCCCGATATCGAAACAGGAATCTGTGTTTACGTCCATTGATCCCTACAGACGCAATGGTTCGATTATCGTAAGGACGCGCTTACTTGGGCGTTTGGTGATCAAACCGGTCTTGGCTTCCACGCTGTGAGGCACGATAAGATGAGGATATGGAAGGGCTGGCTAACCATATGCACAGGACTTCATAAACGGATGGGACTCCCAAGTATTACAAGCTGCCATCGACACGGTAAGTCCGCTTCGCCAAGGGAAGAGGCCCGCAGAGATCGGGACCACACTGAACAATCTCGTAGTGCAAGAGCGGACTCGACAGCTGTGCTCCATTACAAGCATCAAGGGATGCGGCACTTGCGGACTCCTGTCGCCCCGTGATGCCGAGTAAATCTTATTGATTTGACAAAATATGGCCACCACACTGACTATTCTCCAGTTCCAGGCGAAGATTATGGCTTCGGACCTAGTATTCCTGCGCTCTTGGGAGATAACCCAATATGGCGTGGCACCGGACCTAAACCTTCTTGGGGAAGGAAGATCCCAGATCCCGACACCTTCATGCCGTCTAGTCCTTTAGCCAGCGGTTTCGTAAGATCTGGATGCGTTTCTGGCAATACTTTGAACGGTGCTAGCTACGAGGACGATGAAGACATGTCGGGCGAGAATTGCACAGCTTATTGCGCACGCAAAGGCTTCAAGATGGCCGGCACGAGAGACGGCACCGCTTGTCATTGGTGAGCGCTTCGTCATCATGAGTACATCGACCTCTGCTGAGTCGGTGTTTAGCGGAAACTCGAATTCTGGCGCATTTGTTGCTATCTCCAAGTGCAACACCAGATGCAGCGGGCAATACTACGAGAATCGCGGCGGTGAACGCAACCTAAGCCTGTACACCAAAGTATCATCCGCTCGCAAAAGACATTCGAAAGCCGATCGTTCGGCTAGGCTCTAGGGGAAGGGGCCTGCGGCTATCTCCAGCTATTTGTCTGTTACTTGGGCATCATTTCAGATTTCGGGGTGCAAGCACTACAGTTGCGCAGGTGGTGATTCGGTGTACTGCAGTAGTGATCGTGAGCAGTTGGTACGCTTCCACCCACCGGTCCATTTCTCTTGCGCACACTGCGCAAACTTTCTTCACTGCCGTACGTTGCTTCAATGGTCATAACTACCAGCTGGACGTCCTTTGCTCGTGAAGCCAAGCTACTAGCGAAAGAAGCTCCTGAAACCGTTCGTTTGCTCCTGAAGACCATATCCAAGACTCGGCTTACAGACATTGGTAGACACGCTTTCTCATACACTGGAATCATGCTGCGGGTACCTGCATGCTACAGATCACTGCTGGTTCCAATGTGCGGGCGTTCTCTTTCTGAACTTGCAACTCAAGCGCTGACAGTAAAGCTACTCTGCCTTGTTTCTACCACACAGTCTTTGAAATACAAATGCACATCGACATCTACGCTCAACCGAGTCGAAGCTCTGCAGCGAGAACTCACCTCTATCATGGCGACGTCGTCTGAAGCCGCAGCAGCGCAGGCGCCGCTACGGGCCATCAATGCAGCTACGAAGCAGCCTGAAGAGTCTGCGGAGTTACCTGAAGCAGGCGCAGAGAAAGCCCAGAACGGAGGGAAAAAAGCGCGCAGAAAGCGATAGATCTTGAGTAAATTTTACAGGATCTGGACGATGTCTGTCGGCTGATCTATCCCCCTGCTCTTCAGCGTCTCAGCCAAACCCATCCTGCACACTTATGGCGTCAGAAGTTCCCCGTGTTACGGAGAACCTCCTTTCAGGATAGTGGAGTGTGCCATCTGCTGGTCTCTACATATCGATGTCAAGCAAGCTTCCGTCAAATCTAGAGGTGCGGAACATCAGCTTGAAGTCCTGTTGTCTGCTCCACCGCGACCCGGAGCTACGAGACTAAGAGAGAACATCGTACATCGCAGGACGAGCACCGTTGTCCAGCACTGTGCTTGTTGTTATACGTCTATATGTAACCGCGAACCTGTTAGAAATTGCCGCTTGAAGCTCGATCTGACTGAAAGGCTTTGGATGATGCCCTTCAAGATATCTATGTGTCGTCAGCACGCCCTCAACAAGTAAATCACTGGAGTTTCTGCCCAAATTCGATTGCACACGCTTCAAGCTTTGGCCATCCTGCTAAAGGACCGCTCTACATCTCTGATAGCAGAAAGAGCTACCTCAGTTGCACTACGACTCCGAGCATGACCAGGCGCTTCTCTGTTCTCTGCCTGCGGACGGCCTGTATTGCTTTTCTCCTCTAGCCTGGAGAACCATGTAAGTTATGCTCGCCCCAGGGCACGAAAGAATTGACGTACTTGGATTCTATGCTTGGATAATTTGCGCCTGTATTTGGAGCCGATGCCAAAACTTGCTGACTTCCCGAAGCCGGTAGAGGCGCAGTGCGTGTTTCTTTATTCTGTGATGCTGACGCCGAAGGCCAATTACCTTGCGTGAGCTCTACAGGGGAACCAAGAGGTTTGCGCTTTGCAGCTATAAGGACGCGTAAGGCAGATAGCCATTTGATCTCGTCTTCTTCAGAAGGTGCGCAGACCAAGAAGGTCCGGAATGGGGTGATGATCTTGAAGCAATTTGCTAATGGCCGCTTGCCTTCAGAGGTGGGCGACATCGGCGCCTCTCCTTGGCCAAGCATAGGTGATAAGGGACCAGTCAAAGTTCGCGTCCGTGCAGGAGGCGTGTATTCCATGGCGTCCAGGATTTGCTCGAGACTTATCTCCCGATTCACCTTGGCATCCTATAGATAGGAACAGCAAAATCAGCCTAAAGACTACTTATGCCGATACTGCAACTCACGATATGCGAGCGCGAGTACATGAGCCGACTGCTGGTCAGCATGAACCACCGCTTTCTCCAGTTCTTCCGCTTGGTAGCTTTCATGAGATATCCGCTGATCACAATTCGATGCGGATCAGGAGCTTGTATTGCCAATTTCACAGGCGGCTTCGCTACTGAGGTCGACGCTGCCGACGAGCTTGGCATGTCAGGCATCTGAGGCGATGATTGAGCGGCGAAAGGGATGTTAATGTCGTCTTCGTCTTCAGAAGATGATGCTGCATCCAGAGCGGGAAAGTAGCCTCCCTCTTGATCGCTGGACGAGGCAGGCATAGACGTCTTCCGTGCACGACGGGGTTGCAGACTACCATCGGCAGCTACTGCATCCTCTCCGCCCACCGTGCGAAAGGGGATGGTGTCCATCCTCGCCGATAAAGCTGGAGGAGAGCCTTCAAAGGCATCTGAAGACGACGCATTCGAGGCGTGCGAGGAAGATAGATACGTATCCTGTCCTCTATTACAATCGCCGGCCGTAGAGTATGAACTGGCTGTGTTGAAAGAGGCGCCAGCCGGATACGCATAACCTGTAGGAGCCGCTTTGATTGGGATGGCCTTGGTAGCAGTAGGTTGGCCCGCAGGAGGTGAAGTACCAAGAGCAGTAGAAGGCGCTACGACGCCCGTTCCAGACGATCCTGGAAGCGGAGTCGACACTTGGGTATGCAACGGAGTAGAATCGCCTGATTCGCCAACAGAGGCTTGCCGCTTGAGATCCATCTCACTGCGTGCATCATTGATCTTATAGACCCAATCATTGACTTCTCTCTCGTCTTGTGCACGGACGTAGTAGGTCCTTCTTGGCGTTACGATTCCAAAAGCGTTATCGTGCCGCTTGACCTCGATGCGGGCGCAAGCATGTACTTCATGCACAGCTATACTTCGCAGAATCTGGTATTCCTGCTCACGATATGCGTTAAAGGGAGGAGAATTGGGATGAACAGGTCATTCCCACCTTGTCGTCCTTGTAGTAGCACAGCCGATCTGGACGAAGGACAAAGAAGCGTTTCTTCCAGTTCTTGCGTCTTTCTCCCTTCTTCAACAGGTATCCGCTCTTCAGGACCATCTGATTGAGCATGCCTCCTCCAATCTGCTTCATCTCCTCCGGGTCCGCCAGATCTTCGTCCGTCTCATCTGCATTATCTTCTGTTTCGCTGATAGAAGTGAGCGCCCAAGGCTGATTCGCAGGCTGCTGAGATTGTTGTTGCTGTTGCGAGTCTCGCCGCATTCGGAGTCCGTCATCTTCGGTGTCAGTCGATGAGGGCGACACAGACTGTCCCTGTATTCCAACCACAAGTGTCAGCGTGAATCTCTAGAGAAGACTGATTTTCAGCCCAGATGACGGGCAGCGCGAGGTCCACGCTGTCCGGCGCTGATGGAAGTGGGCGCTTACCCGAACGGTCTGCGCTGGCTGAACAGCTACGATGGATTGTTTTGTGTTCACTGCTCCCGGCTGTTCCTGCGACAGCGAGCGCTGATGTTGCGGCTGCTCGCTCTCGCCTCCCGCTGAGTACTGAGGGCGTCCAATGCGGCCATCATGGACAGCGGCTGGTACAGACCCGCTGTTGCTTGCCATCATGTAAGGTGACTACGCTCCTTCTGCGCGAAGGATCCCGCGCTCTATGCCGCCTACTCCAGATGGGCTTCTCGCTTGCTGACGGCCTTGTTTCCGGCTGTTTTCGCAACGTGTCGCAAGCTGACGCTGGGCTAATATAATGTATTCTGTGCTGATGCGTTCGTCGAGCAAAGAGCAACGAAGAATGTCGGATTCGCTGTTTGATGTCGTCAGAAGCAGGCCCAGCAATCTGACGGACCCATCGGGCGAGTCCATCACATCTACTGGACAATGAGACTTAATACAAGTAGATAGGCTTCTCATTAAGACCAGACAAGGCTGCCTACGCACTTAGCCTCTGAATCAGCCTGCGAGTGGTGAGCGAGCACACAGGCAGGACTTCCACAGCCATTGGTGAAGCAGCTCCTTCTGTAAGTAACAATTCCTGTGGAAGTGAGCGGTCTCATTCCCCGGAATACGTCGAGGCTGGGTCAGCTTGTGCAGACATCCGAACGTAATGGAAAAAAGGGAGGATCCTCCTTTTAGCTTGCTTGAAAGACATCCATCAAAACGCCGGCTGGGCCTCGGTACTTCTTCGAGGTTATGCCGCGAATCGCATGGGCGCCCGCTGAATGGGAAGGTGGAAGGGAGTCGCCGTGTCAGCCTGTGAATGGCAGTCAGGACAGTAAGAGCAGTGAGACAGCTTTGGAAACTGAAAGTGGTAATGTATAATTAGCTGGCGTTGGCACAGACGTGAAAGTGTCAGAAAGCTCGAATATTGCGGCATAACCGTTGGCTGCGTCCTGGTCGTAGAGCTTAATGGAAGTTCCCGGGATGTCTTGGTGATACAACAATCGATTTCTTGCGCGTGAGACGGAAACTGATGACTACACGAACGGATTCTCGATAGCCCCAAACCTGCATGGATGGACCAGTCAGCGAAAGGAACATAATGACGATAGAGGCTTGGCATACCCTTCCACTGGATTTATAACCACCAAGGACGTCCCTCTGACGACTATAAGACCGACCATCCGCCTTTGCTCAGGATTCAGAGGTAGCATTGTGTCCGGATCTGAATGGTAGCAGGGAGAAGAGGAGAGGGAAGAGATGATATCAATAACAGGTAGATGACGATTCTGTCGCGCCGACGCTTCACCTCTGAGAAGCTCTTCGGTGTCATCGAGCACCAAATTCAGTAGTTGATCCCAGCCTTTGAGCGTTCCTTCGACTGGGAAATAGTAAAGATAGAATGAGTGTTCAAAGTCAGATCTTCTTCGCCATCAACAGTCTATACGTCTAAACGACAGCCTACCTTCTCGACCACCACCAAACTTGACGCGGACTCGCTTGTCTGCGTATTTTGCAAGATCCAGTATCGCTTCTCGTTTTCTGTCGCTGCCAGCGTCCCGGGAACCTTGTCCAGCATGACCGCCGCGCCCTCTGGCAGAATCAGAGCCTCCTCGTCCTCGTCCTCCCTGCAAAGAGCCAGCCAAAAGTGCACAAATCCAGAGGGGTCAGGCTCGTCGTACAACGCTAATCAGCAAGGTGTAGGCCTGCAGCTTACACGCCCTCCTCGTTCAGACATAATAACAAAGAATTGATAGGTGTCAAACGTTAAAGTCACGAGAATAGGGTCATATTTGATTGCATCTTTTCCGTCGCTATCACTATAGAGGTCTACTGCACGACTTGTATATCGCAAGGCAGTCGCATACTGCACCTCCTTCTCGCCTCGCGTCAACCAGCTAATTATACGGATGTAGGCACTTCAAGCATCAGCACCTGAGTCTGCTCCAGCTGCCTCAAGCTGCATCAAGGAAGAGGTTATCAGTACGCTCGTCAGCTCGTCTGCGCAAGTGAGACCTACCTCTTGAAGGTATTGCTTGGCTTCCTCAGAATCGCTGTTCTGCAGGACCTGTTGCGCAGACACATCGAACATATGAGTCTCGAACAAGTCAAGACATCGAGCAGACGTACAGCGGTGAGCTTCTCGGCATACTTGGCCTTTGCATCTTCTTGGGATGTTCCCTTCAGCTTGTTCCAGGCGTCCCTATTCAACGCGCAGTCAGCTTTATGTCACAGCAATGTTACTGTATCGCGCACCACTTGGCTCTGCCTGAAAAGTCCATGATGCCTGGTCGTGACGTGGTGACATCGCCGTTTGACGCTCTGATTGGAGACGACATCAGCTAGGGTCATGTACGTTTGCCAGACTGTGATTTACTGCTTGAAGAATGCATAGAACTGGATTGGCAGGCTTTGTCAGCATAGGAAGGCGCTTCTGACGGACGACAGGCCCGCTGACCTCGAGTTGGTCCTTAGTGTCTGGCTTGACGGGGCCATCCTTGGGCAGGGAGTTTACGATGGATACTGTGAACAGGTGCTTTGGAGAATTAGCAACCTTGCTCCAAAGACTCGCAAGAACATCGCAAGCTCGGTCCTGCTGGCAACCGGGACCCTCGACAGTCGGAGTTGCTCTGGCAGCAGGACATATCGAGCGAGCTGTTCATAGTAGCTTTAGCTTGCCTGCTTTGTCGAATTTGGCTTGGGCGGACATGTTGGACACGATAGCCGGATTGTTAGGAAGCCGAAGGGCGTACTGAAGCAAGAGGAGAAGGTCATAGAGAGGCTCAGGATCTTGTCGTCTTACAAGTGCATATCTAGATAACAGGTCGTACAGACGGCTCTATGCACGGATAGGATGCGGAACACGGACAAGCAGGCCAAGAAAGCATTGCGCCTAGATTCTTCTCTCCAAATTAGCCATCATCTTGCCCTCCGCTACGCAAGCCGTGTAGAAGTCTCGCATGGCCATTCCTTTCGTAGAAGTCGTGATCTCGCCGTCGAAGTTGCGCAAGAAGGCAGCAGCACCAAGATACAGCTCCAGCCAAGCAAGCTCGTAGCCGACACATCGTCTTAAACCTATTGAGAAGGTAAAGAGCTGCAATGCTAGATTTCAGCGTTTGCTCGTCCGTGGAGGAGAAAAGACAAGAAGAGGCTTACAGTGCGAGACATAAGATCAACAGATGCGGCATCGCCCTGCAAATTCATAACGTCAACTCTTTGTTCGCTAGCGGATTGTGTATGACTACTCACAAGCCATCGATCCGCATTGAATACTTCTGCATCCTCTCCGTAAATAGCCTTGTTTCGGTTGATGGTGTAGGGTTGAGCTGCGATCTGTGTTCCAGGAGGCAAGATGAACTGTCCGACTTCCATGCTCCTGCCTTCTGGGATGTATCGGGGCAGAACACCGGGGATCGGACACCAGAAGCGAAGGACTTCGCGGCAAACGGCTGTGAAGACAGGGAGTGTTGAAGCTACTTCGAAGGGAAGAGTAGAGTCGCGGTCTGGCATTGCAGAGTCTAGTTCTGCTTGAACGCGCGCCTTGAGTCGCGGGTCTCTGAAGACCTCGTATACGATGTAGCTGAGCGCCCACTGTGCAGTGAAACTGTGAGCGGGTCTGTAACTTTGATGACTTGGTGGCTTGGACGCTCTCACCTTTGTTGTATCGCCGCCTGCGACAATCATACTGAAGATCTCGTTAATGATTGCTGCGTCCCGCATGTCCATGCTCTTGGCGTCTTCCAACATTCTGTGCATGACACGTGCATCTTCTTTGTCTTCTTGTGACTTGTTTCGATAATCTGCGATGAGGGTGTGTCCGTGCTGCGAAAGCCTCTTGTCAGGTGGGGCTTCTTACGAGCATAGTTGGGACTCACATGATGCAGACGTTCATATGAGCGAACTACCCATTGCACAGACTCGACAGGCACTCTTCGCAAGACAGCGTAGATCTTGGGAAAAGATCCAAGGAATCCATTCAGTCCGCCCACGATGGCATCCTTCATGATGACATCGCCCTCTCCAGCTTCGATTGTAGAGGCGGGGTGTCCGCTGAAGATTCATCAGGGTCAGTCCGTGACTCTGAGGCTTGACTAAAAGCAATTACTCACGTGATGACTCGCACAACTGCATCATGTGTATAGAACGCCCAATGACTGGCGACGTCAACTGGACCACTCAGACTACGTTTCGCAGCAGCTTGAACCAAAGCATCGCAGCGGTCTTGAACGATATGTTGCTGAGCTAGGATGTTCGGGCGCGCCATAGGTCGAGCATAAAAGGCTCGGCGCTGAGCATGCTTGTGATTGTCCATTGTAGACATCGCAGAGTTGTCAGAGGGATCGAAGGAGAAAGCAGTGTAGAACTCGGTCTTGTAGCATTGCGTTTGGTGGCCGTAGACCTGCCAAGCAAGATGAGCATGGTAGAGTGATGGGAGAAGCATCGCATACCTCTTTGACGTATTTAGGATCAGCAAAGATCACGAGATTCGGCTCTACTCGCACAACTGGACCGTACTTCTCGAAGAAACCGTGCTGCAAGGAGGTCAGAAGGTCAGTATGCAGCTTGTGATAGTATATGAGGGACGCACGATGGTATAGCAGCCTCGACCAAGTAAGCCGTCCAACAAGCGGGGGGTAGGCGAGATGGACCACAAGAACGGCCCGGGAATCTTCGCTAGAGGGGAAAAGACGCGCTCTCGGATAATGATGGCTGCCCAGTAGAGCACAAAGGCTGCGAATGCATAAGCGTAGAAGGTTGTGGATGAGAAAGCAATGAGAGCGGAAGCGAATGGGATTGTCACAGTCCACATGGTGATGGTGCTTTCGTCTGATCTGATTAGCGAAGAAGATGTGAAGAAAGAGAAGAGTGAGATCAAGTCGGCCCTCTCTTATAGGACGTGTCAGCGTCATCCATTCCTGCACTTCATTCTCAGCCAGTCTAAGCTCGCAGGCAGGTCGAAGGGGCCAGGAGTCTGCCCGTTGACGCGAAGACTTGCGAATGTACGCGATGCACCGGCTCATGTTCGACGTGACAAGCTGCTTGTGAAGATGCTATCTCTTAGCTAGGTGATGGATCTCTTGTCGCAAGAAGAAGAGGGAAATCGCCCATCTCAGTCTCATCTCAGAACTTCTGCATCAACGACGACTATGCAAGAAGCTCTGCAGTGACCTGCATGACCTTCACTAGCTATTGCTCTCTAACCTTCTAGCTGGTTCTGCTACTGAACTAGCTGACCCCTTGGCCTCCTTGATCTGAAACCCCTGAGACGCGAGAAATGGCAATCAATTCTGACAATTCAGCTCCCTTCTGTTCTTCTTTTCATCTTCATCCTCATCTTCGTTCTTGATTAGCCATCTTAGCCCTTCCCTCATACGCTTTACCAGTCGTTTAGCACAATGGATCCCGCTGCTGCATGGCCACCCCAAGCTATCGAAGCTGTCAAGAACGTCCTCACCACGACTCGTACCTACACTTCGTGCCTCTACACTCTGCTTGTCTGGGAGTTCATTACCACCTGGAGACTCGAGTACGTCAGGTTTTGGAAGTCGCAGTGGACTCCTTTGAAGGTGGCCTTCCTCGCCTGTCGATACTGGACTCTCGGCCTGGTCACAATGATTATGGTCTTCTTCAACGGCACCATCTCTGCAGAATCTTGTAAATCTGTGAGTCTGCAAGCCCTTCAGACATGCCTAACACGACTGAAATCCGATTCAGTTGCACTTCCTGCTCCCTGGTTTTACTATTGTTCTATTCGTAATCTGCAACTGTATCATCGGCCTGCGCGTCTACGCTCTTTACGAAAGGCAGATCTGGATCCTGGCCCTATTCGCTGCTCTCATCTGCGGCGAGGTCATCATGTCGGCCTACGCTATCGCATATGATGCTCCTGTGCCCATGCCTCCAGGCGAACACGCATGCATCTCCAACTCAACCGAACGCAACCTGTCCTACTTCTGGCTCTATTGGCTGGCACCTCTGATTGTAGACTGCATTGCAATCACGCTCATTATCGCGTAAGAAGTGTACACCTCGACGCCATGATTTAGCCGACCTCTCTGCCTTCATCGTAGCCGAAGCTTCGTATACTACTCCAGAGCCTCGGACTCTCGCCTTCCCATCATCAACATGCTTCTCAGCCACGGCATGTGAGTAGAGTTGCTCTGTCTTGGGTCGGCACATCTGACATGTTACTTGCAGCCTGTACTTCCTCGTAGTGCTTTGTGCAAACCTGCTCAATGTCATCTGGTACCGCACAAGATCGCCGACCGACAACCAAGCTCTTCACTCTCCTCTCGCTATCGTCGTCACCAGTGTCGCATGCGCTCGCTTGTGCTTCAGCCTCAAAGATCCAAAGAATCTGAATGGATCGGGTTCTGGATCAGGCGGTGCTTCTCGCTTCAACACCGTCAACGGCTTCGGCTCCCGCGGTTCCAAGGTCGCTACTTATCCTCTATCGACCTTGCGCAAGAACCAAACCACCGCTACTACCGAGAAGCCAGTCAATGGCGAATCTTCTGAAGTCCTGAGCGACGTCCACGAAAAGAGTTTCGCAGACGATGCAGGCTCTGATGTAGAGAAGAACGTCCCTTTCAACGTGATCTCCAAGACGAGAAAGGAGACTAGTGTTGGTTCAGCCTACCGCGGTGTTGAGGTAACTACCGCAGTTTAGTGAGTAGTCTCTTGGCTCAGCGGTATCGCATCATTCTGATTTCAGACATTGACACAGTCGATCCACAGAGTAAAATCTCAGGCAGCTCCCGCTGTCTCGAGCAAGTCATTCCTTTATCGAGGAGAATGGTTGAGAATAGACAGGAGGTTTTTAGCTATTTGCGTGCTTGTACTACTACGTATTCTATCGGTTGTTATGTTCCCTGCTTATGTGTGTCAGGCTTTCCTTCCTTGGAAAATGTCATTATGCAATGTCAAGATTATTTCTCGTCAGAAATGTAAATCGCTATTACGTTGTGAGTAGAAGCTGCAGGCTCTGGGACGATGACTACAGCTTTGCATCGAGCCGTATGGAAGAAGAAGGACTTAAAAGATGGTAGCGAGGCCTTTCTGCAGACATGTCTTGCTCGAGAAAACAGGACCCTGCTTGAGCAGGCACTTGGGATCGTACTTCTCCTTGATGGTCTGTAACCGAGCGACATTGGCGCCCCAGACTCTCGAGCCATTCCAACCGACTTGTCCAGCTGATCCCGGTCCAGTTGGCCCCGGACCCGCTCCTGGTTTGGTCTTCGATATTCCAGCGACTGTACGAAGGGAGATATAGTTTGGATAGTCGGGAATGATCTTGTTGACGGCTGTCTGACGATCGTATGTGAGTTTGTTGAGCAGGCCAGTATACTTGACAAACAAGTCATCATCCTGAGCTTTCGTTTGAGCAGGTGAGAACAAAGTCTGGTGGCCGACAGTGTTGTGAGGCCAAGCTGTGTCCGCTGCGCTCTTAGGCAAGTTGCCTGATAAGTTGGGGAACATGTACTGAAGGCTACAATAGACATCTTAGCTCTTTCACTACGTTTTCGATGATGAGAGTCCGACATACCCCCAGATACTGCCAGCTGGAAATTCACCGCGAGAAAGCGCTTCTTGCACATACTGATTGAGGATGGTCACACCCTGCTTGACATACTCGCTTGTGATCGATGGTGTCTGGGGACCTGCATATGTATGTGACAAATCAGCATCTGTGCCCTGCAAACAAAGCCTGAAGCATGTGCGTACCGTAGAATGCACGTCTGAAGCCATAGACGAACGAGTTGTCCATTATCGCGGTTGCATGGGCATAATCGGTCTGCGAGTTTGTGCTGTAGGAGTTTGGTCCGAGTCCACTCAGAAGCGTAGCAAAGGCAGTCTTAAAGTCTTGTTTGAGTGTATCATCTGGAGATCCATCGAACTTGACCAAAAGGTACACCGGTCTGACAGCGTAGTTTGCAGGGTTTGTCGCATCTTGACCTGGGCCTGCGCTGTAAGTTGCGAAGAAGTAGGCGATCGCGAAAGGATCCTTGTTGTTGTTGTACCAATTGGCAATGTTTGCGATCCCGGCATCGTAGTCTTCAGGAGCGAGGAAGGTAGCTCCGAGCGTGACGCTGGTAGGTGTAGGAAGGGCAAGGGCATAGAACTTTGTGACGATTCCGAATTGACCGTTCTCTCCTTGAAGAGCAAAGAAGAGATCCGAGTATTGATTGGTCTTCGTCACAACGACCTGGTCGCCAGAGGGAAGAACAACTTCCATCTTGACGAGGCGATCAGTAGCGAAGCCATACTTGCCTGATGGAAAGAACCCAATATCATCTCAGCCTCCGAACCTCCAACTCACGACGATGCTGACTGCTTACCAGACAAGAAACCGATACCACCACCTGTTTACAGCCATTTCTGTCAGGAACCTTCCTCGAGAGTCTGCACAAGAGATGGCATACCGGTGCTGAAGCCTCCCAAGCCGACTGATCTGACACGCGCGGTAATGATGCTCTTGCCAGTACCTTGGAGGGCATCGAGGACATGACCGGTAGTGGCAGCACCTTCGAAACTGACAACGTCCTTCTTCGATCCATCTGGGAGAGTGAAGCCAGGTAGGTACTCGACAGCGTCCATGTTCTTCATGTCGATGATGAAATCCGAGGCACTGCTCGCATTGACTGTGAGCAGGGCGTCCAATGAAACTCGTTAGCTCTCTATCTCCTTCACATGTGACGTGGTAAGGAAGACTGACCTTGCGAATGTGCACCACCGACGAAAGTCCAGTCGAAAGTATCCGGCGCCAACGTCGAGGTAGCTTTGACCAGCACGCTCACGTCCTTCGCCGTAGCAGGTAGAGCTACTATCGAAGCGTTTTTGGCATCGTTCTTGCCCCAGTACCGCTCAGCATTTGCGAGTTGGGACGGCTGGCCTCGGCAGGATATTATGGCATCATCCGAGAGGTAAGTGCTGACGTTGAACCAGGAGATGCCCGCTAGACAGTTGCCTTCGACTGTCGCTGCAGACACGACGTGCTGTGAGAGCAGAAATGCAAACAGGCCAGCGAGGCGTGGGCGGAGATGATGCATCACCTAAATGAGGTGGTTGGCGTCAAAGGAGCGTGAGTGGGAAAGGAAAGAGATTCACAGGCAGTCAATGGGAAGAGAAGAGAGAGAGAGAGAGAGCAGGAGGGCGCTCGCTACGTTGCTGAGCGAGAAGATCGCTGCTTATCGACACGGCCTTTCTGTCGAGCCATGCGGGCGAAAGTGGTGCTGCGCCGTGCCGGTGTCCGTACGCGCTCAGGCCCTCAGAAGTATCGCGAGGAAAAGACGGAGCGGAGAAGGTCTCAGCGTATTTGTCAAAGGGTACACGGTCCCTTCAACCCACAAAAAGACACGCAGACATCGCGACGCGTATCTGCTGGACTTCGCAGGGAGCAGTGGATCAAGCAAGGGTGAACGCGGCAGACCAGATCGGATCTTCGTGAGGAGAAAGGAGAGCTAGGCGATCCTGTATGTCACGGCACGATCTGGAAAGATGAGAGTGAGTTCTGAAAGCAGCGGCATTGGTTCGAACATCGGACAGCTGCTTCGTCCTCCTGTCGAGCATGCGGAGATCAATATTCGGCGAAAAGTTACGAGCTCAGCGATCAGCGTGCGCATAAGAGAATGCAAGCCTGTCAGTGGTGACCTAATGAACGTTTCGTTGCATAGATGTGTAGCTTCCTCTACCCTGCTTCTCCATTTTCCCTTCTTACATCCCTTTCACCCTGGGCTTGCGAAGCTTCCGGTGCGCCTCATTCGTCTAAGCTTTTATGAAAGCGGTGCCCTGTTTTTGGAGAGTGATACAATGCAGTATCAGTATCTATGTTGTTTGCTCTGCGACAAACGCACCTTCTCGATATTTCCACGGAGTTCACCGACACAAGCCTTGAGCAGCTCCTTTTCGTGCTCGGTGACTTGTCCTAGCGAAAGGACGTCTTCAACACCGTCTTTGCCGAGCTTGACGGGCAAAGAGAAGAATTCGATGCCCTCTGTGTCGGAGCCTACGAGGCCTTCGAGCGCCTTCTTGGCGTTGGGGGAGGCGGACAGATGGATGTCTAAATTCACACGAATACATCTGAATTGTGGTTTCTTGTCGGAAATAGGAAGAAAGGGCGACTTACAGGTATCCTCGACGATGTTGCTCTCGCCTTGGTACTTGGCCTTGATGAGCGACTCGACGAAGCTGCCACAGTCACAATTAGTTGTTGAGCGCATATAATAGGTATATCGTAAGACTGGCTCACCGGAAGCCGGCGTAAGCCATAGAGAGCTGCGTCCAGGCACAGGCACACGATTTAGCCATTCAACTCTCTTCACCTCCGCACTGCATTGTTTTCACACACCGTAGCTGATCCAGCACCATCCTTAGCTTTGACGACCTCGTCACCACCGAATTGGATTCTGTTGATGACTTTATCGACCTCTTCTTTGTTGTTCAAGAGCTTCGAGTCGATCTTTGGTTCAGCCTGGCTGAACAGAGGAACAATAGTCGTTCCTGAGTGTCCTCCGACCACAGGGATTGCGTATTTGGCGGCTTCGTTCGGGATCCCGAGCGCAGAAGTCACGAATGTGCTGGCTCGGACAATGTCGAGGGTGGTGACTCCGAAGAGGCTGCGAGTAATACACGATCAGCGATGCTCTTATGAAATGCGACTGCCAGTCCATCCGTGCGAACTGGGTCTGGGCAGCCAGCCAATGCTGGGTTGGCAGGCACCGAACGCAGGCTGCATGTTCGCAAGACGGGCAGGCGGTGCTGGTATAGACTCACCGCTTAGGATCGAATGTTCCAGCCTTCTTGAATACCTCTGCGCAGATGGGGACAGTCGAGTTTACGGGGTTTGAGATGACGCATACGAATGCCTTTGGGCAGTTTTCAGCGATGGCGGTCGCGAGGTCTCTGACGATGCCTGCGTTGATCTGTTATCAAACATATCGAATCAGCTCTGCAAGCTTCTGGTTTGGCGCCGGTTGGCGCGAGGGTGGAGAAAGCCGGAAAGGTTGGGAAGAAGTTGGACTGCCGTACCTTGAAGAGATCATCTCTGGTCATTCCAGGCTGTAGTGATGCAGTGTTAAGCATCAGCGTCTATTGCAGTGTTGTTCGTTTGAGGGCGCGCGCCCGCACCTTTCGGGGTACACCGGCGGGAATCACTACAATGTCTGCGTTCTTGAGTGCTTTTGCTAGACCATCATCGTCCTTTGAGTATCCAGTGACGACGGACGGTGTGTTGACGTGGGAGATGTCTACGGCGACACCCTTGACCACGGGGACGACATCGAAGAGGGCTAGCTCGGTGAGAACCTGGGATTGCTTGAGAAGCAGCGATAATGGCTGGCCTATCCCTCCTGCTCCACCCAACACAGCGCATTTCACAGATGAAGTCATGGTGGTGGTGATAGTTGTTGTTGGTTTGTTTGCGAGATGATCTTGGAGTTGGGCGATTCTCGAGGCAGCAGCAGCGGTAGCTGTGGTCATGTGAACAAGGGGGGAGCCGAGGGTACTGAATCAATATATTAGCAGGAAGATGATAGATTGATATAACTTGAATGTTTAGCTTGACTCTGCACCTCCTTGCCCAGCTTGAGGGAACACTCACTCGATAGTCCGAGCTGATGTGATGCCAGATTTCCCTAGATCTAGAGCGTCGAAGTAGCTAGAGTAGAGTAGAGTAGGTCTAGATGTATGTAGATTGTAGTAACAGCGCAAGATGAGCTCAGAAAATGATTGATTTCAGAATGCACCGTGCCTGGGAGTTGACCGGTGTTTGGATGAGCCGGTCACCTTTGACAAAGATCAGACATCGACCTTGACCAACATCGCAACATCTGTAGATCTCCAAGCATGCTCAGACGAGGAGGGAACAGCAACAACGATGCAGCCATCCCAGGGACACTGGCCGTACTGCCACTGCCAGCGAGGATAGTCGTGCTTCCAGGATCATCAGTGGTGGGGCATATCATATCACAGCAATCAAAGGGAGATGTAGATGCATTTGCTGATGTTGAGTTCTGCGTAGACGCTGCAACTCCACCGCAAAGACTCGGTCGCACTCCTCCAGCACATCCTCACTGCGAATGGCAGCAACAGCAACAACGCTGGATCAGCAGCACCCATCATCGCAGCAGCTCCTTTGAGGATCAAACAGAACAACGACCCAGAGATCCAGATCATACGCATCCCACAGAACGATGGTAATGGACAGTCCATCCCGAATGACGCGGCTGCAAGACCGTCTGTCGACGATATAAACGAATGCAAGTGAATGCACCGCACAACTAGCTAAAGCACATGGGCTGACTTGAACGTATATACAGGGGCCTGCGGTACGCCTGGAATGCCTCTATCAGAGCTGACAGCGTAGTGGCAAAGCGACTGATGCTTGTATCGACGACCGTTCGCAGCTGCTCGCATCTCCCGCATAGAGCGAGTATCCAGCACCACAGTCATCAACGGCGTATCAACATCCCAGCACGACTATGTAATCACTCTACAAGGCATCTGCAGAGTCCGAATAGATCGATTCACCCAGGTCGGGACGCCTTTCTTCCAAGCTCTAGTCACTGCTTTCCCAGCATCAAGTAGTCAGCTCTCAGCAAACGTCCCGGAAGATGCGGCCGAAGCTATTCCACAAGATCTGGTGGATCGAATGGCAGATCTCGCCAATAACATCCTTGATATATTAGCCGCAGTGGCCGGTTCATCCACTCCTTCCAATAAAGCTTCACGCACTCCTTCTATACCATCACCTGCGCCTCCCCTCCCTGCATTAGCTATCAAGCGCCTTCGGTCCGCCTTGAAAGGGATGACCACACAGAATGCCGACGATATTTCCGATCTTCTGCTATCCTCGCTTCTCCCTACAAACAGACAAGCTTCCTATCCCGCCAAGCTCCACCACTTGAGCTTGTATGCGGGCTCAGAACGAGTGCTACATGCTTGTTCTCAGCTAGAAACACTCAAGACAGAGTTGGAGTCCAGAGAAGCTGTAGGCGTACGATATGCGAACAATATGACTAGGAAGACAAAAGAGATGGTATTGCGAGGCTTGATGGAAGCTATTCGACAGGAATTACTTGCGCTACGAAGACAGCAGCAGGATGGAGACGACGATGACGGCGCGTCTTCTTCGGGCAGTAATAATGGTATACGAGTCATCCGAGTTGGGAATGGAAACCCAAACAACCCGCTAGGCTCGCCTACCGCTTCTTCCTCCGGCCAACATAATCACAATGAAGACGAGGATGAAGAAGAAGACGAGCTAGCCAATATCGGACAAAAGATCCACGACTCGACCATGCCTCCTGACGCGCGCACTATCGCCTTACGCGAGTTCAAGCGACTCAAGACTATTCCTCCACAAAGCATCGAGCACGGGGGAATCCGGAACTACCTGGACTGGTTGATTGACTTACCATGGGGCACTTCCTCCAACTCTACGATATCCAATGATTTCTTGAATAAAGCAAAGAAACAGTTGGATGACGATCATTTTGGAATCGATAGAGTCAAAGAACGCCTATTGCAGTATTTGGCGGTGCTCAGATTGAGGAATGAAGCGTTTGAGAATGAGGAAATGAAATGGAGAGAAGAGGAGAAACGCCTAGCTGAAGAAGCGGAGAAGAGGATGAAGAAGGAGGAGGAAGAGAGAGCTGCGGCGGCCAAAGCGTCCGCGAAACCTGAAGATGCAGCAAAGAGTAAAGCCGTAGTGCCGTATGAGTCGGGCAAGAATGGCAATAAGCGGACCCAGAAACGATCTCCTCCTGCGTCGCCGACGTCAACGGCCATGGTGAAGCACCAGCCGAAGAACAGATCAGAAGACACCATTCCAAGAGTGCCTAGACCGCAAAGAAAGGATAAAGGGCCGATCTTGTTGCTTGTGTGGGTTGATATTACGAATTCCGGTACGGAGTCAATGGCTGACTTCCTGGGAATGATAGTGGACCACCTGGAGTAGGCAAGACGTCTATAGCGAAGAGTGTATGTCTGCGACTAGTCTTACTGACCGGAGCGAGATAAAAGGCTGATTAAAACGATGTTTCAGCTGGCAAATGCGCTCGGAAGACCTTATCATCGTATCAGCTTGGGAGGTGTGCGTGACGAAGCTGAGATCAGAGGCTTCAGACGTACCTACGTCGGCAGTCAGCCTGGAGTTTTGTACGTCGACCCTTTAAGAGACTAGCGTCGAAAGCGACCTTAGCTGAATCTTCCATCCGACTGTGTGCAGTGTACAAGCTTTGCGGAAAGTCAAGGTCAACAACCCTGTCTTCTTACTCGACGAGATTGATAAGCTCACAAGCGGAGCTGGCTTTCATGGAGATCCTTCCGCTGCTATGGTGAGACGATCTATGATCATTAAGCTTAAACAACGTGTGCTGATATAGTCATTATCAGCTGGAAGTACTTGATCCCGAGCAGAACTTTAGCTTCAATGACCATTATATCAAGTAAGCAGAGGCTTCTTAGCCGTTGATCGCACTGACTTATCTCCCTCCAGCACACCCGTCGATCTATCTTCTGTATTGTTCATCGCTACTGCCAACAATCTGAGCACTATCCCACCACCTCTTCTCGATCGAATGGAGGTGATTCACCTAAGCGGCTACGTAGATATCGAGAAACTCCAGATCGCGCGACGCTACCTTCTGCCTAAACAAGTCAAAGCGAATCAGCTTCGACCAGGACACATCGATATCTCCGACGAAGTGATCCTCGACGTCATCAACAGATACTGTTCTGGAGAAAGCGGAGTCCGAACGCTCGAAAGACAGATGGGTTCCATAGTGCGCTGGAAAGCCGTAGAATTTGCAAAAGTACGGGATGCATTCAAAGCTGAAGAAAGACCTTCTTTGGATGCTATAAGCTTGAAAGGCTATGATCCGGTCGTCAAGAAAGAAGATCTGGAGATTATCCTTGGGAATGAGTATCATGAATTTGAGAAGGTCGAAAATGATGAGGAAGCCAGACCGGGCGTCGCCAACGGTCTTGCGTACACTGGATCTGGAAATGGCGATATCATGCGGATTGAAATCACTAGCTTCCCTGGAAAGGGCAATCTCGTGAGTGCACCTATCTCAACATTCTTTGTTGACTGTGCTGACTTTGAGGACAGCGTCTGACCGGATCTCTCGGAGACGTCATCTCTGAATCCAGTCAGCTCGCTCTGAGCTGGATCAGGACAAATGCCTACGAGCTCGGTCTGACGAACGACAAGAAAGAAGACATCATGCGAGACATCGACTTGCATCTTCACATGCCAGCTGGCTCTATCAAGAAAGAAGGTCCCTCTGCAGGAGTGGCGATCGTCATGGCTATGGTCAGTCTGTTCTCTGGACATGCTTTGGATAATACACTGGCTATGACTGGAGAAATCACGTTGAGAGGCAAAGTCACGCCTGTCGGTGGTATTAAGGAGAAAGTCCTCGCTGCACATCGAGCTGGGATTAAGCGTGTCATGCTGCCAATGTAAGCTTTCACTTCGGCCATCCCTTCGTTCTAATAGAGGGCTGACATGTCTCTGTCTGAAGCCGCAACAAGAAGGACATCCTTGCGGATCTACCCCAGCGGATCAAGGACGACATCCAGATCAATTATGTACAAGATATCTGGCAGGCTTTGGACATCGCTTTCGGTGACAGGTTGTGGCAGACTGCGCCGGATGTGTTGCCTCGAGGTCCCCGTCTGCGCCGTCCTGAGGGATTTCACGTTTCAAGCAGATTGTAGGCGGGAACATTGGCTCTATGATATTCTAGCAGTGAGTCGTTGTATCACGCGTATGATGATGTTGACATTTGTGTAGCACCTTGTAATCAAGTCTTGAGCCACATCATGCCTCAAAAGCGAAACCGGTCTCTGCATAACGCTACATTCTGCACGAGAAAGCTGACAGAAGGAACAAACCACATGCTGTATATCAGGCTGACAGTTTTCAACGAGCAAGCTTTCGAAAGCCATACATTCTGCTGGCTTTCAGGACCCCTTCCTGCAACTCTCCCGGTACAGCGAGGCAATGAGCGGTCGCGCCCTTCAAGCATGCTCCCTGCTGTGCAACTTCTCTTTTAGCTCAGTCCAGCTGTCAAAGCTCGGCTCATTCATTCTGTCCTTTTTTTGTTGAAGGGGGCCTGTGCACCACCGAGGGATCGGCACATAGTCGCAGTACTGGCACTTCCTTCCCTTCTTGTCTCTTTGTCCACTTCACCTTTCTCCAACGGCCCCAAACACCTCTTCTCCTGTCAACATGAAGCGCTACAGCCAACACGCAGCCCGGCGTAAGTGGCATTGGTGGTCAGGCTACTCAGAGCCATGGTGGAGGAGGTCAGCTGTGCTTCCAGGAACAAATGGAGGCTGCGGGCTCACTAGTCGATCTAGACAAATTCCATGGTCAGTTAGGCTGCCCGTATCTGCCTGGGGTTTTGTGTGTATCATGCAATCTGAAGTGTGGGTGGTGACGTATGGGCACCATCAATAAAAGTAGGTCTGACGATCCGCCACACGTCGAAAGACGTACCACCCAGCAGGTCGTCTTAGCGCAACAGGCGGAGATTATGCATCGACTCGCGCAGATATTGCAGCGGGCTGGAGGAGAAGAGTTGAACCCGGTCATAGCGCATGAGGTGTAGGTGACCGCTGGCCTTTGCATTGAGTTCCTCTTCACACAGAGCATCCCGTTAGATAATCGTCGGCACGACGTATGGCAAACTGCGCATCTACATGCCTGCAGCTGTCGTTTCGCACAAGGAGATGGTGTCGCGCCGGCGAATGTGTGTTTGATGGTACAGCAAGACGTACATATGAGATTATCGTAGTCAGATGTCATGTTGCCTTTACTTGTGAATGTTAAAGGGTCAGAAGTAGCGACCCAATGGAAAAGACAGCATACCCTCTTACGGAATTTTGCAACCTCCCAGCTTGACTGGCGACAAAATTACCTTTAGTTGCATCCTTAGCCTGCGTTTTGTGCCTTGGACATCTGGGCTTGGATACTGTTTCTTTTGTTAGGTCGCGCGGTCCTTGTTAGTTCAGAATATCAATGCTGAATAGTCGCTCAGCACGATTCAATGGAGTCCTTTCTCTTCTTGTCATTTTAACCGCTCCAAGTTGACTTCCACTCTCACCCACTTCCCTAGCAATCACTATGAAGCGATTCTCAGCTCCTTTCCATGCCTTTCGCGGCTACAATCAATATACAGCGCAATCTCAATATCACTGGTGGTCTGGCTACTCGAAGCCTTGGTGGACATCAGTCACGCGCGCAGCCATACGCGATCGTATCAGGGCCAGCGGTCGGTCATTTGCGAATTTTTACGAAACCTTCCCATGGGCAAGCACTCCGCTTTATGGGCTCGGCTTGCTCGTTAGTACGTGCCCTGCTGTTTTCCGTCTGTGAGTGCTGCAATGTTATTGCCCGGTTGACGTTGACGAGGTGGTTCGTACGACAAGATGGGCCCCAGAGAGAATCATCCTCGAGCAGCAGAAAGATATACTGGAACAGGTCTGCCAGCTCTCACGGCAGCTCGGAGAGGGTAACGAGAAAGAACGGCCCATGCAGCAGATGTGGGTCGCTCAGTCTGCAGGCAACGCACTTAGCGACTCATGATCTGACGGAGGCTTTCGTAGATAGTCGATAATCTAGTCGAAGGCTGGCACTTTGAATCGGGTAGCGCTGAGTGATGCGCATCCTGGAGGGCGCCAGATCCCGACAAGCGATTGACGTCCCTGGTGAGATTGTTGGAGCCCTATGACCGTTGTACTTGTAGTAGATACAGTCATGCAGATAGCAGTCTGCGAAGACATCGCTTGAATCGTTGGTCTTCAGGTTGGATTCGCACATGCTAGACCGGCATCTGTCGAAGGAGAGGACAGACTAGGCCATCAAGCTGGTCGCAATATACATGCTCTTGAAGGTACGGGTCGTGGCAGTCCGTCATCCATGTCGAACTGCTCCGGACAACCATGCGTCAAGCCTCAATACGTCCTGAGGAATTCATGTCTCGAGCAAATCATAAGGAGCAGGACTGGCTTTAAGATGTGATGTTGTTGATGGCTGTGTAGCACACACTCCAGTCCTGTCCTGGTATCGTGATTGACAGCATGGAGACATCACCCGATTCCCACACCCTCGCAGGAAAGCTTTCAAGTCACAAGCCTACAAGCGGTCGAGAACATCAAGTGCACTACCACATGATAGAAGTCACCTTCCCACACTCTCGTTCACAAACTCCCAACATCAAAGGTCAACTTCCCCTACTCTCGTTCGCAAGCCATCACAGCACTGCGAATGCCGCTGCATTGCCTTTGTGTCTAGCGCCTACAAAATCAGCTGCTGCTCGTGGTCTGGCTTGTCTCTGCTCCTCACAGTTCTTCAAAGCAACTGAAAATCTTAGGGATAACCAAGTACTTACGCCAGTCAATCAGACCCCTCAAGTCAGTGAGGAGTCTTAGTATTTCGTCCCTCCTGACGTAGATCTGCACGCAGAGCGCCTACACCATGCCAAATACACCTCCGTCGCGACCCCATCGCTGCGGGCAATAATTCACAACCTTCAGAGCAAGTGTACGACCTGATAGTGGAACGGGTGCTGGACGAGGCACGCTCTACCAAGGCTGGTGCGCCGTTTGTTCGCAATGGTTCAACATACGAAAGTCTCAGTACGATTACTACAGATGAAAGGCAATTGGCGTGCAAGCAAATTGCGATGCTCGCTTTGTTAGCTAGTGGTATGAGGTCTTCTGACATTTTCGACTAGCTTTATCCTCTTGATCTCAGAACTGTCATGCTATCACGAACTTCGTTCCAGAACCGTGCTACGAAGAGCACGGTCGCAACAGAACCGCTAACCCTTCTTCTATGGTCAGGCATTCAGCCGTTACAATGCTGATCGGGAGCGTAATGCTTCCTGTGTCTAGCCGTTTGATGTGTCATTCTGATAGCTGTACAAGTCTAAGTCTGCGAATTCAACCAGTCAGATTACCAAGTCTGAAGCGCATGAGGAAAGGAGGTAGATCCCGAAAGGTATGTCCGTCCTGTCTCTATTGTGTGAACGATATCAGAATCATTGCTGACATATAAAGTCGACCGCGTGGTCCAGCAGCAGCCGAACCGGTTAGTGAACAGTACGGGTGTGCGGAGGTGGGTGCGCAGCACACTACAGCGCTATGGTTATGAAGGCAAGGATCGGAGCGTACAGATTCGTATAGTCTGCTGCTGATTGATGTCGTGTTGCTGCAGGCTTGGTCCTGATCCGCTGTCTGTACGTCCCCAGCAGTTGGAGCGGAGTCAAGCAGGGTGAGCGGACGAGCGGTTCGAATTGCACTGCCATTGCAAAATGAAAGGCTCTACCATCCGCTTTGTTCTTCGCAAGATGGCCGTCCGGCCTTTACCGTCCAGAGTATCGCCTTCCCTCGCTCTCGCCTACAAAACCCGCTCCATAGCTTGTCTCTGGTTGTCTCTTCTCCTCACAGTTCTCCAGCAGTATCTGAAAAGTTCAAGAGGTTTCAATCCTATCGAATCGAGCACGTTAACACCCCCCCCCCCCCCTCCCCAAGTCCCAGTAGGTCGCGCTCCAAGTCCCCCAACCCTTTCTGACGGCCTTTCACGATCTTAGAACACAGACGATGGCCGCCAGTCAACTCGAGATGGCTCCTAGATGCCCTCACTGCAATTCCCTCTATCAATCCGTTAGCCGCACTTCGCGAGCTGATAGTGCAACGGGTGCCGGGCGAGGCTACCGATACTTTGGCTTCTGTGCTTACTGTCGAACAAATAGGTCTCTCACCCAGAGACAGTATGACGTCCACAATGCCCGTGTGTCGGCCGGTACTCTGTAGCAAGGCTGGCAGAGGCAGCCCTTCGCGGTCCCTCGCAGTTGTGTTCTGACGATCTATGCTAGCTCTATCTTTCAATCATCTCCTCCTTCCCTCTGCCGTCACAATTCCAATGTATGTTTCGAAGTACCGCTCCCTCCGCCTTAATCCACCTTTCAGAGACGAGCTTGCTACAGTATGTCTGCTGACGCGTTCTGCGCCCGCCTGACCGTGTTCACCTCTGAATCGCAGGACGCCCTCATCCTAGGGCCGTGTGGCCGCTCGACCGTGTGCCCGCTGGTGAAGACCTCGGCTGCACAACAGGATTCGAAGGCTGGGCTCCGAAAAGGACTGTGCGTAAGCAAGCAATACCACCTACAAGTCATAGTAGATACTGCTCCTCTCTTCTGCTCCCACCAGAATCCTGAAGCAAGAATCTGAGAAGATGTCACATCTCGCCCGCCATACTGGGCATCACACACCTATCGATATGATAAACACCTTTGAATGGAGCTCATGTAATGTCCAAGTGCCATTCAAGAACGACAGCGGCTCCACCCATATTCTTCGTGATGCCAAAGGGCACGCGTACGCTGGGCGCCTGCTTGCTCTGATGGGTCCCTCCGGATCTGGCAAAACCACACTGTTAAATCTACTGGCAAGGCGGGTCGTCGGTAAGAACGTCAAGATCGAGGCAAAAGTCTTGGTCAATGGGGCGCTCTGCT
Source organism: Erythrobasidium hasegawianum (assembly GCA_001972285.1). Lineage (NCBI taxonomy): Eukaryota > Fungi > Basidiomycota > Cystobasidiomycetes > Erythrobasidiales > Erythrobasidiaceae > Erythrobasidium > Erythrobasidium hasegawianum. The sequence continues at coordinate 1,594,749 of BCII01000007.1, read as the reverse complement.
CGGATACCGCTTTCAGGAGGATATCATCATACGTAGAACAAGAGGATGCTCTTATTGGATCTCTTACGGCGAGAGAGACTGTCGATTTCTGTGCTCGTCTGGCTGGCGTGCAGTAAGCATTGTACCTTCCTGTTCCTGCGAGCTCCTAAGCTGAGCAAACACTCGCCTATTCCTCGGCCCAGCATCTCTTCTGCCACTGCTCGCGAAGCTCTCGTAGACAGTCTCATCACCTCTTTCGGTCTCACGCGCTCGGCGGATGTCCTCGTAGGAACACCTCTGCGAAAGGGTTTAAGCGGTGGTCAGAAGCGTCGGGTATCTGTCGCTGCTCAGCTCGTTACCGGACCCAAGATACTATTTCTGGATGAGCCGACATCGGGTAGGGCGCGCCTTTGCAGCTGATTGTCTTGTATAGCTCAGTGGCTGAGGCCTCGCTCCTATTGTTCCGCAGGCCTCGACTCCCATGCTAGCTACGAAGTCATTTCTTTCCTGAAGCAAGTTGCCATCAAGCTGCAGGTGAGGCCAGCACACTGTTCCGAGCGTCGAAGGTCCAGCTCACACCCACTTTTGTGTGTCAATCAGCTCGTTATCATCGCAAGCATTCATCAGCCGTCAACAACCACTTTCAATCTTTTTGATGACCTCTGTCTGCTTGCTTGTGGCCAGACATGTTATTTCGGCGCCATCACGGGTGTGGTCGAATACTTCGCAAGAATTGGATATCCCATGCCGTCTCAAATCAACCCGGCCGAGTACATGCTTGAATTAGTCAACGCAGATTTTTCCCCTATCACAGACAGCTCGGTTGAGAAAGCACCAGCGGACAAGGTCGCTAAGATTCACGAAGCTTGGAAGCTGGAAGAAGAACGTAGGACTGGCCAGCAGGAACGCGATTTATCACTGCACTCCTCGACAAGCCACCATGCGCTCAACCAACAAATGCACCCTACATCTCTGCCCACACAATCTACCAGCAGCTTCGTCTCAACAGTAATGACCCTGCTCCACCGCTCTTTCACCAAGAGTTACAGAGACGTTCTCGTCTACGGGGTCCGAATTGCCATGTACCTAGGTCTCGCAATCTTGATGGGAACAGTTTGGGTGAGGATGTCGCCTACCCAAGATTATATACAGCCCTTCATCAACTCTATCGTACGTGCAATGTGTTGCTTTGGCAAGTAAACGATTCTGACTCCTACCGCTGCCCATGATTCTCTATTCAGTTCTTCGGGGGTAAGCCGCACCACACCTCGGCATTGCGTATTCCATGTTGTATCTGACGCACCCTTCTCGCAGGCGCCTTCATGTCTTTCATGGCTGTCGCGTACATACCAGCCTACATCGAGGACTATCAAGTATACCGTAAAGATCGACAAAACGGTCTGTACGGACCTTTGGCGTTCCAAGTTAGCAACTTCCTTATTGGCTTACCGTACCTGTGTAAGTCTACCTTGACGTTTCGCATATTGGTCCCTTGCTAAGATGCTGCGCAGTCCTCATCTCGTTCCTGTTTTCTGCCATCACGTACTGGTTGAGCAACTTCAGAGCAAGCGGATCTGCCTTCTTTAGGTGGATCTTCTTCATATATATGGATCTTCTGGCGGCTGAGTCTCTAGTTGTACTGGTCTCCTCAATCTTCCCCATTTTCGTGGTCGCCCTTGCTCTTGTGGCTTTCGCGAATGGTGCCTGGATGGCCACGGGCGGATTTTTGATGCCTCTGCCACAACTCAACCCGTTCTACAAGTACGTCTTCCACTGTAAGCGAGAGAGGGCATTTTGTCTCGGAAGAGCAGTGATTGACGGACATTGCTCTTTAGACGTCGACTATCAAGCATACGTCTTTCAAGGTCTCATGGTAAACGAGTTTGCAGCGAGAACCTATTCTTGCGGAGATGGCTGCCAATGCTCATATCCGACGATGGGCTTGACGTGCCAGATTCCAGGTGTCTCTGTGCTCAATCGCTACGGATATCCTACAAATCTACAAGGTCAATGGATTGGTATCCTCATCGCCATCATCGCCGTGTATCGGCTGCTAGCCTTGTTGGTAGTCTATGTCAAGAAGCGCTGATACCGCTAAGCGACTCAATAAGTCAGCTGTCTCCCTTCCATTGTACTGTAGTTTTCGTTCAGGCTTGGTACAAGATCCCCATTTTCTTCAGACTTCGCAGGTGAAACCTGGACCATAGTATGTCTATTGGAATGTTTGCCATTTACACTGTGCTTCGGAGTGTCACGGAAGCATAATGGAGGACGAGGTTGTCGCAATGAGAGAATCGTGAACGGCTTTCCCTCACGCGAGCTTGAGATCCCGTTCGAGAGAGCGTGCTACGATGCACCTCCAGTACTATGAAGGAGACCCATACGACTCGCTGGCGCAGGCGGATCTGGCTGAGTATGAGACGCTACGGCCGGATCAACTTCTTCGAGATTTCCAAGGCGTCAATGTTGCTGCGCCCATGGTGCGCTACTCGAAGCTTCCAGCTCGTTATATATTCGCAAGACATTCAGTGCATGTTCGTCGTCGAGGCTCGTATCTCCTGAAGCACCCTCCGTCTGAAGCTGCTTTAAACCAGATCACGTATACGCCTATGATGCTCGCTAGGGAGTTTGCACGTTCTCGACTGGCGAGAGACTCTGACTTCAGTACGAATGACCACGAAAGAGGCCTCTTCAACCTTGGTGGTCGAAGAATAAGAGGATCCCTTGTCGCGCAGTTTGCAGCTAGAGAAGGCAAGGAATTTGCAGACGCCGTCGAATTGATCTACCCTTATGTAGATGGAGTGGATCTCAACTGTGGATGGTAAGTCATGCGATACAGCGAAGAAGCCTGAAACCGGCTGAGAAAGTCTCAGCCCGCAAGGATGGGCATACAAAGGTTGGCTCTCTGATTCTTCTGCTATGCCTTCCAACAGCTTATACACATCTACAGAGGAGATCGGCTCTTATCTATTGCGACAGCCGCACTTGGTCCAAGACATGATCCGGGCTGCTCGAGCAAGGACATCGACAGATTATTGTATCAGCGTGAAGATCCGGCTAGATAAAGATCCCAAGTATGTCTTCGTCTGCTTCACTCTCCGCTATTGGTTTGACAGCTTCTTGCAGGCTTACTTCCCAGCTGATCGACACCGCTATCCACGCCGGCGCCTCCTACATCACAGTACATGGCCGCACACGGCACCAAAAAGATACAGAACCAGTCAACTTAGAAGGTATCAGGTTCGCAAGGGAAGAAGCCAAGGGAAGGGTTCCAATTGTCGGAAACGGTGATATCTTCAAATATGAAGATAGCGAGCATATGAGGAAAGTTACAGGAGTAAATTCCGTGATGGCAGCTAGAGGCTTGTTGGAGAACCCGGTATGTGTCCAGCTTCTCCTTTGCAAGGAATTCTACTGATCGACTGAGACAGGCCTTATTCGATGGCTATGCACGGACTCCGCTTGATACCATAGAGGTAGGCCTGGTTCAGGGTGAAGTACAGCCCTGAAGCTCATCCAGTCCCGAGCAGAATTTCTTGGATATATCTACCTCCGTCGGTCTGATCTATCCACTGTTTCATCGCCACATGGCCTACATGCTAGAAAAGCACTTCGTCAACAAGTCAGGTAAATAGCAGCTGCTGCATAATACCTAGTTCTGCCCGAAACAGGTCGCTGACGGCCAGCTGTCAATAGAGCGAACGTACTTCAATTCCCTTCAGTCTCATGCAGCTGTAATGGACTGGTGTGACAGCTTCCTCGACAAGCGGAGAGCAGGAGACACCAGTGCGGTGCATGTGCAACAGCCGGCCACAAGCTAGAGTCACGGGTTACTGCCAAATAGGCAGACTGAGCGTTTCGTACACCATCTGCTTGAGCAGCCCACCGCGAGACTACTAAATAACGTACTCCAACGAATAACTACTTCTAGAACGGGGTGTCTACTATGGATCCGGATACCGAGGCTCTCAGCCAATCAAGCTACCTCCTTTCGCGACTACCAAGCAGGGGGCGGAGCGGACACAGCATATCTGGACAGCACGATACAGGAGTCAGGGGAACGGTAATCTGACAGAACAGCCATGCTTACCCTTTCGTCTCGCCAAGTCCTTCGGCGATCTCGACGCGTATATCGAATCTGAGGGACGTGTCGGGCTGCATTTCAGCAATGCAATAGTTGCGGCGACCTGTACATACAAGGCAGCACTGTCAGTATTCGCACTGCAATTAGCATTCGGTTCAGCTCACCCAAAAAGCACGGATTCTTGAGCTTCTTCCCGTCTTCACAAACACGAGTATCAGCATTTGGTAATCCGTGCAAAGAATGGGAAAGGTCTTACCTGTATCCTCGTGGAAAAGCTCAACCATATTTTCATCGATGTTCTCGTGGTGAAGAGTCTTGTGGGTCTTGTTGAGCTTTCCTTGCAAGCCGATGACTGCAGTACCAGAGTCTTAGCTTAGTCGCGCTCGATCACTCGGACCAGGATCGATAGCTTACCTGCCATCGGAGGCGGTGTATTGACGATAGCAGATGAGATGACATTGAGCATGTAGCTCGGATCCCTCTCAGGCGGGTAGCCTCTCTTGTCGAAGATCCGCCCAACTGCGGCTAGATGTACATCGCCAGACAAGAAGCTGATGCGCGTCCGGGTCTCGATTGCGATCTTCCGGCATTCTAGTAAAAGCCAATTGCGTTCTGCCTTGTGGGTCTTTGCGGTCCAGTGATCCTAGAGAAAGCATTGAGTATGGTGTAGGAAGGCTCAAACCCACGATGAGCATACATTCAGATCATCAAGCAGTTCAGCATCCTTGTTGAAGCGATTCACAAGACCAGAGAAGCCGGCGACACCGCTCTTGCCTAGCAGGATGAGGGGATTTAACTTGCTGGCTGTACAATCGCAGGTCCAGGTTAGTGCGGCAGGGGATGCTTCCAATGAACTTCGACTTATAGGAACTCTTCGGCCCAGACCATTCGAGGGTAGAGGATAGGCTTGATATATCTTGCGTCAGCTTCTTGACTTACGACACTGGCTCCAATGAGACTTACCACTCCAAGCTGTATGACGACATGGTTCACATGCGGAGGTATATTCCGCAGTGCTTTGAATTCTCGCTCGTAGGTGAACGAGGAAATGACCTGGATCTTCTTGCGCTCTGTGCGACAGTCGAGCAGTAGCATGCGCACATCGGGACCAAGCCTATGCAGACTGTGTCAGACTATAGCACCGCTGTGATGGTGCAGAGTCGCCTACCAGGTCAAGAAGTTGTGCGAATTCTTAAGGCAGTCATGTTAGTGATCGATGCACCGGCCAATCTGGAATGCGACTCACGAAGGGCACATATGGTCCTGGTCCTCCTGTATATTCAAAAATCATGAGCCGCGTACATAAGCACAATACGTATCACCACTGACCCCAAATGAGCGACTTGTTTGAGTGCGGAACATTGGTGATGCCCGAGCCATCCACTTCATCGACAATGAACAGCTGAAACAGCTGGTAGAAGAAGATGCCTCTCGATCCACTGTGTTGATCTCAAGTATAAGCCAATGCAGAACTTGCTCAAGCGCGAGGCTCGTACATGTGCGAGAACACCGGGCTCGTTTGCAGATCATCGGGATAGGAGCCAAATCCCTGCAACGAGAGGGATCGAAGTCAGCTTATCGACCTGATACTTGACCGCGTGACGATTTCACTAACATCGACTGTTGAGGTGGGAGAGATCAATACTGTCAGTACTCACCCGCTGCAGTCTTCGGCTCGCTTACTGAGGCTGCAGAGTATACGTTAGCGTGATAAAGTATGTAGAAGAGTATGTCGGGCTTACTCGTGATCGTCGAGCATATTGATCATTGGTATGCACGCTATAGCGCGACCGAAGGCTCCGTTTCTGAACCATTTAGTCTATTGGTCAAGCGAGATGCCTGATCGTAAGTGGATGCAGACAATGTCAAGACTGCGGCGCGATGGACGCACATAATGATTGAACAGGAATCTATCTATTGCGAAGCGCATGTCAGGCGTGAGTGCGGCCGCGATCTTGATTCTGTCGTCAGCTTCTTCCATCCACGGAATGAGTTCTGGTTCTTTGGCCATGGCATCGCAGTAAATCTGATCGCCTCCTCCAACGAGGGCATGTATGGGTTTCTCGGAATGCTTCTTGAGCACATCATTCCAAAGAGGATCGGGACCGTTGAATTTCTCTGTATCTACTCCAGCTGAGAAGCCATTACAGCTATGTCCGACCCATCGCATGTTTTGATTCGCGCCGGGAACCCAGAAGCAAATTTCGCGACCGCCATTCAAGCTGTAGTAGACTGGTATCTCGGCTTCACCAAGCGGAATCTCAATCTTGAAGCGCCAGAACGAGTTGCCTCCGGTCAAGCTGCGATAGATCCAGATCTTCTGTGCATCCAATCGCAGGCGTTGCTCTCCTCCGCCTTGGCCATGCTGATTGGACAAGGAGACGCCTTGCTGGAAGGACTGTTCCAAGTTTCTCTGATGCTGGTAGCGGAGGAAGAGGTGCGGCGTCGTGCTAATATTGATTGACATTTCCAGAGTCAATCAGTCACGTGGATAGCAGCAGAACAGGAACAAGGCACGGCACGGACCTGTAGTCGCTGCCTGTGTCTGCCGTCACGACGAGCGCAAAAGCGTGGTAGATGCCATTCTCGACTGTATCGTAGCGCAGCATCGGCCCGCACTGCAGCTGGAGATGGGGTGTCATGCGAAGTTGCCTGGAAATCTCTCATTCAGCTCATACAGCTCGGCTCAAGATGGTTGTAGATAGTACCTGGCTGCATCAGTCCCTTTTGGCGGGCCAGCACTGCCATGCGATCCTTGCAGCCCCGTAGCTAGAACAGGCATCCCAAAACATGTCAGAATCGCACTCGGTCCAGCCTGTTCCAGCAAGCAATACGAAGCCGACTGACTGCCTTCCTGCATGCTTCCAGGGATATTGCCATCTGCGACTGCCGGAGGAGGCCTCCATCCATGCTCTTGATAGCCCGACAGCTGGTCCTGCACCTGGGGGACTTGGATGTTGTCGCGCACATACTCGTCGTCTATAGCTTCCAGAGGCTGCGTGTCGGGATAGTGCTGAGGATGCTGTTGCGCTTCTCTGAAGTCTCGATCTGCTTGAAAGCGAGCTTGCCAGCCTGAAACACGGGCATCAGTCTAGATTCGTCGATTCTTTGTACGGCTGTTGCTTACCTGGATTGTCCATTGCTGGTGAAAAGCTAAGCTCTGTGTTATGTTGTCTTCTTCCAAACCATCAACACCTTCGGCACTGTGTGACCGCATTTCAAAAACGCTTGGCATCGATATTTTGGGTAAGATCTCAAAGAAGATGGCACACTCTATGTTGCTAAGTTGACAAGCCGATAACAGTACAGTACATGAGGATGTATTTCTATTGGCCGCCCAGCTGGCTCGCTTTGTTTTCCCTGAACTTCTCACTGCATCATATGATAGGACCTTGTTGCTCCATTACAATTAGTTTTCCCTCGATCGGCTTGATCCCATCTCGCTCGGCGGGTTGGAGCACAGTTCAGGGTGTCCAATCTTGAGCAGCTTCTTATCGTAGCTGAAGAGTCGGGAACAATCAGTATAGTCGAGGTTTCAGAAATGAAGAACGGCACCCACGCTCCCTCCCTGTACTCCTCCACTATCCTCTGTAGCAATTCTGATGTAGAGACACCGTCTGTGCGCCTTGTAGGCAAGAATTTGCCAAGATCTTTCACAAAGCGATAGATGTCACTCTGTCCAGCTACGCTGCCTTCGTAGGGAGCTTCATCGTGTGCGACATAGTCTACGGCATGCTGATCGAGGAACTCTTGATCGATTACCCAAGGTGCATCTTCCACGACCTGTTCGCAGACCCAAGAACGTGTCAGTAAGGAAATGGAACCCAGAAGGAAGGAATGCATTGTCCACACCTCGTCCACCCATCGACAGTTTCGCACACTTTCATAACGCTCTGCTGAGGTCATGACTGGATTTGCTTTGTGCGCCCGAACGAGCTCATCCGAACACACGCCGACTATCAAGTGCACAGACGGGAAGGCTAGCTTCGCTTGCCGCAGCGCAAGTGCATGTCCATAGTGGAACTGAGCGAGCAATCCTCAGCTTGCAGCGGCGCATAGCATTGACGTTGCGACCCACCAGATCGTACACTCCATCCGCATATATCCTGACCGGTCTATCCGTCGGTGCTGGGTTGATCCTATAGTTCCGCGTGACACCATCTGCCCCAGCACCATCAATAGCCTGCTGGAAGCTTTCTTGCAGATCGAGAGCGCTCATTTTCGCCAAGAATCCTCTGGGTGCAGGATGATGCACCGCTTCCGGATTCACACTACTGACTGAGTTCATCGAAGCCTGTTGAATCTTTATAGGAGGCCTTGATAGGCTGGTTGCTGTCTGGCCGGAGATTGAGCTTGGTGAGATATGTCTAGGGTGAGCAGGTGCATGCGGGATATGAGGAGCAGGAGATTCTGGAATCCCAGTCTGTAGAGTACTGTCTCCAGAGTAGGACTTGATGGAGTCTATCGACATTGAGGACGAAGAAGGCATGTTTTGTAAACGAGAGCTTCGGGCTGCCAAGCCGTCATAGTATGCACGACTGTTGCCTGACGAGCTTGCGCCCGCTGCGTTGGCTTCTCCTCCTGCATTCGGTACAGTAATCGACGCATCGGAGCCAGTGTGCGCGTGAGAAGCTGCGTGCGCGTGTCCTCTTCTCGAGGAAATGGGAGCTGAACTGACGTCGCCGTCGTCTTCCGAACACAAAGGTTCCTGTCAACACCATGCTATCCCTCAAAGACTGTTATACTCACACTTGCTTGCTGTGGAGTCGTTGCCATCCGTTGCAGGACTGTCAACAATCATTGGGGACTGACGTCTGGCTCGAGCTCCAGCGGGTGAAGCGACAGCGGAAGCGGCCGAGTTGGCTGCATGATGAGAGTTTGTGCTTGGATGAGCAAACACATTCTGCGTAGCTGCGTCGAGATTTGTTGCAGGAGCTGCCGCTTCTGAAGATTCTCCGACGGCCGCATTTTCCCCAGCGTTCAAGATACTGCCTGCCATTCGGCTGGAGGTAGGAGCAGTGATGGATCCAGTATCTGTGTCGTCGCCGGCGCCTGCTTCTGTCGTCTCGCCATTGCTCTCTTCAGACGCTTCTCGCGACCTGCTTGAATCTCCAGCTGGAAACATGGCAGCGTCTCAGCGCAAAAAGCTGGATGAATTTGACATGTCACGTACGCTGCGATGGGTTCTTGCGTCGTCGTTTCGTCGTCGTCGTCGCTGCTGCTGCTGCAGGTGCTCGGCTCATTATTGTAACTTGGACAATCTACACGAGAATAGGGGGGAAAGGACAAGAAGGGAAAGAGCAAAGCAATTAACAATGGCGTGGAGTAGCCTGTATGTTCACCAAGGTCAGTGATCTATAGAGGACAGCCTTCTCCTAGATGCAGATCAGCCCTCGAGTGATGATGATGATGTATTGGTATTTGGTTGATTGCAGTATATAAGGCACGAGCATCTAGGTGTATGTCTCTAGGACGTTACATGGAAGTACCTTGGCTTGAAGCCTAAAGCTTTTCAGCCTTCTATCTAAGAAGCTGCTACTGATTTTCCGGTATTAAGTACATAGCGCCCTGCCTGAAACTGCTCCCGATAGGTACTGTAGAAGAACATATCATGCTAAACGACTTCTAGCTTGGCCCGCTGTGTTGCTACATAGGTCTTGAGACCAGTGGAAGGGGAAGATGTGGGAAAGGAAGGAGATGGGTGGTTGAAGGAAGGAGAGGGTAAGGAGCAGAGGAGTGTGGTAGCTCTCGTACGAGAGCCGTTTTGTGGTAGATAGGATTGATGTTGCGTGGTATTCGGCTCGCCGGCTACTTTATAGATCAACCACTCTGCGCCAAGTTCGCCCATTTAAATGTAGCTCCACTCGATGCTTAGCACACCGGTGTCTCTGTTTCCAATCGCTTCGAAGGCACCCATTGACAGGTCGAGAGAACCCCATGCGCAACCAGGGCAGGTACTGTGGGAGAGTTGAGCTATCAGTCGCTGTTCCTTAACGATACGGGTGTGAAGGCCAACTTACTCCATGACCTTGGCGGTGACTGTCTTTCCGTTCTTCTTGTTCTTGATACGAACGCTCTGTCCGCACTTTCGGGACTGTTTGGTGTTCATTGCAACAACCTTGGAGTAGTCACTGAGGAGCGATGAAGGCTTAGTAAATGTCGCTTGATAAAGAGGGAGATGCACTACTCACCCAACTTTGGAACCGCATGAGCCAGCGTTGCCATTTTGGCGGTACCAGGTAGCCTTGCCAGAGTAGCTTCCACGTTCAACGAGGTCACGCTCAGCTACTTCTACGGGAGCAGCAACGACGGCAGCAACTGCAGCGAATGTGGTGAGGATGGCAGTGAAGGAGACCATGATGGACAGTTTCTGGGATGAAGATAGTCTGATGGGGATGAGGGCTGAGGATAAGGAAAGGAAAGAGAAGGAGGGTGAACAGTCTCTCTCATTTATACGTAAGGATTAGCAGGACATTCAGGGCCATGTAACTGGATCTCGCCATGCGGACCAGACTCGGGAAACAGAGAGGGGCAGCAAGACAGTGACATTCTCAAGCATTACGATGAATCTCGGATCTCCCATTGAGGATTTGCTCATCTTCGCATGACCATTTGTTTGTTTGCTCTGCTCAGTCGAACGGAACGAAAACTTGCAATTGGGGTCTTCCCATAAACGATTTTAGGGGTCCCCTCCACAGCGTTGTAAATTTTATGGGTTACACGGCAACTTCGGCTTCTCGTTGCATTAACTATCGTAAAGCAGGGCAGTGACAGATGATTGCAAGAGGGACGTTGCTCGGAAAGAAAGATCTGTCTGGATTCGAAGTCTGCAAGGGCAGAGAATGCGAGAGAGTGCTTTTGACTGTCAGAAAGAATGGCATCTAGAATGCATAAGGGAGTAGTACTGCTAAAACGATACAATGACCTCCCTACTGAAGGGTGCTACCGCCATGTCTGCCTGAAACAGAGAACGAATGTGTTGTGCCAGTTAACCCTTATTGAACCCTACTGTTTGATGCTACAGAAAAAAAGTACCGCTTCCAATGATGACTTGACCAAAGTTGCGGGATGCGAGAAAATGAAAAACAGAAGGAGATTTGCCGTCGAGCGACAGCTTTTGGGAGGTGAAGAACGAGAGTGCAGTACGAAGGCTAACGGAGAGTGTGCTGCCCCGCTTAGACGAAGTACCATTCTGCGAGGAAGAGGTCAGCAAAAGGGCAAGAACTTTGTAGATGACGAAGGTGGGCGTACCGATAGGAAGGACGCCAGTGTCCAAATCCCCAATCGCTTTGAAGGTGCCTGTGCTAAGGTCGAGAGAGCCATAGGAGCAGCCTGGGCAGAGGTCTGCTACGGTAGCGGTGACAGATTTGCCGTTGGACGTGTTGGTGATCTTGACTTTCTGTCCGCAGTGTCCATTGCCCATTGGCTCGTTCATAGCGACGATGTAAGCGCTGTCGGAGCTGGAAGGAGATGTCGGTCAGACCAGGTCAATGCAGTGTTGGAAAGGTCAAAAACATACTTGTAATTGCCGCAGCTTCCTGGGTTGCCATTTTGCGCTAGAGATGTTCATGTGAGCTACGGGACGATGCGACAGCCAATACGGTAGACCTACTGTACCAGGTGGCCTGGCCGGAGTAGCCGGCCCGCTCGTTAAGAGGAGCAGCAGCGACAAAGGTAGCAGCAGCAAGAGCTGAGACGATGGCAGTGAATGAGACCATTGTGATGTGTATATGGAAAAGTGTTTAAGCTGAAAGTAATGGACCGAGTTGAACACTGAGATTTGTGAATGGAAAGAAGAAACGAGAGAGGGAGCAGGATATGGGCTTATTTATACTGTGAGAGTGTCAAAGATTTCCTCAACGATATGCAGAGGGACAGGTAACCGTTAGCTGCGCGAGAAGTGGATGATTCATGGATTTTAGCGGTCAGTGACTTCAACGCTCCAGCTTGCAGACTTTTCCAGCGTTATGGTATTCTAGGATATGCATCCACGCAGCATTTCAACCTCAGAAAGAAGGTGAAGAGCAAGGGGCCTGTCACTGAGCGGCTGTGGCGGCCTTGGGGAAAAGACGTGTAAAGGACCTTCATCATGGAAGGAATGCAGACCTTAACCCATTGGAGGGCGCGCTGATTTCTCATTTGCTTCTTCGTAGCCCTTTTTGCGGACGACTGGCCCGGAGAGGTCGACCACCCAAAAAATTCGAAGTGACCTCCCTCTCTGTCGGCGGCGGCGAGAAGAACGAGGGAAGAGACCTCTGAAAAGTCTGAAGAGGACTTGCATTCGGGTGCAGCGACGATGGATGACACAACCAATCCATGGCGTGCAGATCTACGTCTGTTCGTCATGAAAGATCCAGCAAGCGTCGGGAGCGCATGACGATCCTCTCAGAAGTTCTCCTCTGGCTTTGGGAATGAATCTGGCAGAGTGACTGCGCGCTGTTCTGCCAGATTGTACGATACAGTAGCATGCGCGTGTAATTGCGATACTCGAGAAGGCGATTCGTTGCGAGCGAGAAAGAGAGCCGAAACCAGATTCTTTGGTATTCACCTACAACATCCATGTAACAACTCATTTCCTTCCTCTGTGAGACGTATATAACAAGACGTGAAAGCATATAGTAATACATCAAAAACAAGGAAATCTGAACTGAAAGAGCGGATTCAGGAACAACGATTCAGCAGTTTGGAGCGTCTGCCTGAGCAGTCCAGATTGCTTTTGTGTGGTCACTACGTCTCGCTCCTCCATCGCTCTAACATGATGTGTCGTAAAAGTTTGCTTGTGTTTCGTGATGATTTCGTTTCGAGCGAACCAAAGGAAGAATAAAAAGATGAACAGGTAGAAAGAAGATAAGCCAGAGATTAACAAGGAAGAACCGCTACAGAGGTTTTAGAGGAGGCCAAAAACCGATCATCCTCGTTTGCTGCCACTCGAAGCCGCCCTAGTCCGCAAAGAGCACGAGAGCGTTTGCTGGCCCTGCATTGCCGCTTCTTAACCAATCGAAGGCCATCATGACATCCTCATCCGCCGAGATAAGGATTTTATCATGCTCTTCATCTTCGTATCTCAGCCTCAGGGTAGTCGTATCGACTCCAGACCTCGCACCACACAGGTGAATCTTCCGGACCACCTTTTCCACCAGCTCAAAGTAGGTGATGGTTGAAAGAACGACAATGACGAATGTAAAATCACCATAGTTGACGCGCAGCTTGACGGCTGAAGAAGGAGACATTGGCGCTTGAGGCGTACTTGTGCGAGAGTAGGGCACCGGGCCCGTAGGTGATGTCGGAGAGGTATACGGCAGACCCTGAGACTGAGCGGAATCCCCGCTCGACTGGTCTGTTCCCGTACTTGACGAGCTTAAGCGATTCGGAGGAGCAGTAGTAGATGATCCATTCGTGGATGCTATCGTGGCAGTAGACATATTCGCCCGCTCGTTACGCCGTAAAGGTATGTTACCCTGCTGCCGGTCTGCGTTGCCATGCGGCATCTGACCTGCGGGAGGTGCGAAGTGCGAAGGATGAACGCCCTCGACAGGATACGGGCTCCAGTGCGCATCTTTCGGCATAGCGGCGATCTGAGCCGGCGTAAGTTGGTAGACATTCGGACTGCTTGCTGACCGACTCCTCATCGCAGGCGGAGCTGTATGAGGCGGCATGTTGCCTTGGGAATTCTGCCGCAACATACGAAGAGGCTCTCCTGCCATTGCCATCTCTTCCATCTGCTGAGACAAATTCCTGCCCATTCCAGGGGGTAAGCTGGCAGAGCCTTGCGTGACAGTAGACGAGCTTGAGGAAGGCGGTAACGACGAAGAGCTCGCTGACCATTCCTGACTCTGCTTATGCCGTAACGCATTCCTACTTGCTGAATGCCTCAGGCTTGGATCATGCGTAGATGTACTTGAAGACTGCCTAGGCAGCGCAGGCACAGCTGGTTGGCTTCCATTTGGCGTTTGAGATCTCCATTGGTGGATGACAGCCGAATTTGAATCTTCAGTCTGTGCGCGCGGTCTCCCGTTCTCGCCCATTCGATCCTGTCTAATACTAGCAGGCATAGACTGAGTTCCCGGGCCTCTCCTGCTCGAGCCGGCTGCTCCACGCTCACTCGATAGACTCGGTGTCGAGCGTCCAGTAGAATCGTAGTCGCCGATATATCCGTCATCTTCACCATCCTCGAAAGTCCCGCCGTACGGATTGTAGTTACTGCTGCCCAGACTGACGCTAGATCCATTATGGTAGAGGTGTCCGTCTCCTGAATGACCGCTCGCAGCCAGAGGACCAAGTTCGCACTGAGGTGTATTCGGGAACTGACTATGAGGACTTGCCAAGCGGCGAGCGGAAAGTTGGCCAGCAGATCTCGACCGCCGTTGCATGGCCATCTCTTCTACTGCTTTCATGACTGCTTTCTGCCATTGTCCAAGCTGTTCAAGGGTTCTACATTTTATGCCGAATGCTTCCTCTGCATTGTCACCTCGCCAAGTCACTTGTAAGAGGACAGGGTCTGATAGAGGCAATGTCAGCTGTCACCCTTCGCTTTGCGCGAGATTCTCGAAGGTGACTTACTAGATCTACTGGCGCTCGCGGAAACGACGTTATTGATGAATATTCTTCCTTTGAGCTGTAGCGGCGGTTTCCGTCTAGGTTGGGCGCCATTTGCCGTTGAACCTGCTGATTTACGGATCATGGAATTGCTCTTGTTGACTTTTGCTTTGGGATTCGGGACAACTTCTTTACAGCAGAGAATGATCTTTTGGAATAAGTAGACTGAATATTCGCGTTCGACATCGGATTTGAGGACTTGGAAGCTGTCGTGTAGCACAAGCTCGCCGAAAAGACCGAGTTCATGCCCCTCTGCAGTAGGTATATAAGAAGAGATTCCGGCTAGCAAGTGAGGAGGTAGGCTTACTCCAATCTTCCACGCGTTGCCGCAAGTCTTCGACAGCCGCTCTATTCTCTTCTTTGCGGATAGCTTCGTTGATTCTGTCCGCTACGCGTTCGGCTGCAGCTGTGCCTTCAACAAGTTCAGCATGAAACGGTGCATTCGGATCCGATTCCTTGACGAGTTGCTGGAAACAACCTCAAGTCAGAATCATGTCTATGCTTGGTTGTGATGTTGACTGACCTTAAAGAGTAGATGGTATTTTGTGACTCGCTGTAGAGGCTTGATGTGGAACATCGTAAGCTCGACGATAGGGTCCAGGACATGCGAGAGGCGCTATAGTCATTCAGAGATGCCGTCAATAAGCGGTCCATACGAAAGTGAGCTTGTACAGATCAGTCCCCGCTTACAGCCAAAGGGGAGTTCTCCTGCCTCGCAATGCTCGCTGCCAAGTCGTTGGCAGATGCAAAATGACTGCAGTATTTATTGTATACAGAGAATTGGTCCTCCTACATCAAGAGCGTTGCATCAGCACGGCACCCTCAGCATCTCTGTTCAACCCGACTGACCGTCACCAGAAAGATATTGCCGAAACGCTGTTGTTCGAGAGGTTGCGAACACGTCTGTTCGACGAGTACCAAGAATTTGCGTGCAAAGTCGACGATCTCATCGAGATTTAAGAAGATGTAGTGGATTGTGTCCTGCGAGATTATGCTTTCTTCTGCCAGCTTCCGCTTGTATTCCTGGTGAAGAAGCATCACATGTTAGCCCAACGAAGTTTTTCTTGTCACATCGCTACATGCCAGCCGTTGGAGATGAAGGCAGATAAGAGGCGGTCCTTGCTCTCTTTTCATTTCCCAACGGCTAGACGACGGAAGATGGGAAGGACCCACTTGTAAGACCTCGATATCTTGGACGTATTTCCTCTCGCTCTCTAGTATCTCTTTGATCACTTTTCCGCGCGTATCGAGCGATGTCGAGGCTAGTGATTGCTTGTCTTCTTCTTGATCGGGGACGAGCAGACCGCGTTCTTCGAGCAGGTTGAGGAGCTTTGACACTGTCGATAGTACCTGTGGACGGCAGTTATTAGCGGAACTCCTAAACATGCATGCGCGCTTGCTGCCTACCTTGACGGTGCCGTTGGTCGACTGGCTGAGAAGCTCGGTTGCCGTAAACATTTCCTCGTACGGCCACCCCAGACGCGTGTTGCAGGCCATGATAAAGTGAGCAGCACTCTTCTTGCATGCTTTCAGGTTTGTAGGGGTCGCATCCGGGTCGACCTCTAGCGGTTTCCCTTCACCTAGGAGGTTGAATATGTAGGCCAGACTTGCGCCGAGTCGCAGACATCCGCAGACGACGTTGACTGGGTCATTCTCTAGTGTTGCTAGATTGCCTGTTGCTGCTGTAGGACTGACTGGACTCTGCGCCTCGTTTGATTCGAGATTATTGTTTGTATCGGCTGCTGCAGAGTTGAGGTATCGTTCGCTGAAGCCGGGGACTCGTCGCAGTCTCTTCTGCAAGGTCAAGCACTGCTGGTACAGGCCATACTGCGCGTGTGCGATCCTGTTTGCGATGCTCCCCGACTGCACAGGGCTCTCGATGATGGTGCTGCTCGAGCTCAAGTTGGTCGCGCCGCCGGATGCGCTCGACATTGCAGTCATTGCGCGTTCGCCCATCGATGGACGCTGCATGTGGCCATACTGGCTGTTGTGGTTCATCCCAAACGCGCTGGCTCCCGACGTCGTCGCTGCCGTTTGCAATATTGGACGGGTCGGAGCAGCAGCAACGGAGGCCGTCATGACAAGAGCTACCAGCCCTGCACCAACTCAGATCAGATCCAGCTGGATGTTCTGGATCTGGCTGTGCTGTGGGCTTGCTGTCTTTGGGCTCGCTGGCGTTTCCTGGAAGTGTCGCGGTTGTTTGCTCCAGAGGGCCGTCTTGAGGAATTTCCAAAAGATGCGGATGGTGTCGAGAAGTGGCAGACGATGATGGTACAATAATACCGATGTTGGCTACTCTACAAGCTACTGCTGCTGTCACTCCTGCCAGTCCAGTCAGTCACATGCGCCCAGATCTCAATGCTTTTTGTTGACATCCTTCTCTTTCAGTCGCAGAATCGTCAATCAAATCTGGAAGCAGCGATAGATGATTCTACAACTGCTGGGACAACCTTGAGCATAAGGGCACATGAAGGCGGAACTCTTCGGTGTTCGGAAGACAACCTGTCAGGCATGCTTCAGAACGGACAAATAGTTTGGATTGGTACGACATGAGATGAGATACTCAGTACTATTACAGGAGAGTATATCAGGCATCAACGACAGAACAGAACGTACGACACTGGTACTTCATCTGGAGCGGGAGGAGATACAGGAATACAGGTAACAGCCGTGTGAGAGGGGAAGACAGACTGGAAGATACGAGAACAATTATAGTAGGAGGAGGTAAGAGTACAGAATAGCATCGCTTCTTGCTTGGCCTGACGCGCCAGTCGAGATTGGATGGGATACATGGAGACCAGAAGAAGAGATCGCGGTCCGCAGGAGAAAAAAAAAATAAGGTCTTTCGACAATATTACTTGCTGAATGAGAACAAGGGA
The DNA here is from genome assembly GCA_001972285.1 of Erythrobasidium hasegawianum. NCBI lineage: Eukaryota > Fungi > Basidiomycota > Cystobasidiomycetes > Erythrobasidiales > Erythrobasidiaceae > Erythrobasidium > Erythrobasidium hasegawianum. The sequence continues at coordinate 1,577,211 of BCII01000007.1, read as the reverse complement.
GGTGAGCGCGGCGGTTCCAGGACGTTGCGCGGGGTCCAGTAGATCAAGCGACAAGTAGCGTCCCAGAAGACCTCATCTGAGCCCGCTTGATCGTCTCTTCATCCAGGCATCTTACTTTCTTCCCGATGAACCTTGCATGTATCCAAATCCTCCTATACCTCCATTATTGAGCGCTTCGATAGGCGCAAACACAGTCTTATCGCCAAATGCCTTGGTTCTCTCCACCTCGATTCTTCGCTGTGCGATACCCTGTGCATACTCATCGCGAATAGCAGCATCTGCTTCTGCTTTGATGCGCGTAGAGGCGGCTTCGGCTTCTGCTTGTAGACGAGTAGCAGTCGCGCGTGCGGAAGCTTCGATAGTCATGGCCTCTGCGCGTGCTTTGGCTTGCGCAATGACATTCGTGGCATCAGTCTCGGCCGTGGCCTGGACACGAATAAAAGCGAATGATGATATCAGAGTCTGAGCGCGCAAAATTGATCAATCTCAGACTCACCCGCTTCATAGCGTTTTGCAGCTCCAAAACTCGTGCCTCGCCTTCCGTCTTCCTTCTTCTGTTGGCATTCTCTCTGTCTAGATTTGCAGACTCTACTTGAGCCTCCAGAGCTCTCGTAGTGAGCTCGTCCATTTTCTGTAGATTCTATCAGTACGCACTCTGACCAGTATATTACGGGAACAAGTGTCTTACCAATGCGATCTCTCCCTGGAACTTCCTATCTATAATAGCGAGATCCTCCAACTTGATACCATATTCGCTGGCGACGATCTTCAATTCATCGGTAGCTTGAGTCCTGACGGCCGATACGAATACGCCGCCTAGATCTTCGTGGTCTTCTGGATGGCCTGCATCGAGGATGTCTGGAGCAGCATTGCGCGAGCGGGCCATAGCGCTGTACTGCATACGTTGAGATAGAACAGTACTGAGCTTACTGCAGATATCTATGCAAGAGGGAAGTGTGGGGGACTTACGTCCAAGTGGGCCAAGATCTGAGTGAGGATACTTCGAGTCTTGTCTTGTAGAGAATCAAAAGGCGTCTTGTAGCCATGTCTTGCGAGTTCCAAGGGTCTTTGAAGCTCGTATCTGAGATACATACGGAGCCCTTGCATCATTTCAGTCAGCTAATTACCCTCCTCAAGCTATTAAGATGGGCGAGATAGACTCACAGACTGGAACTTGATCCCTCGTATAGATATTATCACACTCAATCTCCTGCTGTACTTCTCCTTTCGTATAGAACCCTCTGATGGTCACACTTGCGGTGGTCAGATAATGTTGACCTGCACCAAGCTCGTACAATTCGTCCTTGCGTTGAAGAACGACAACGTTGTTGGCTGGAATATCGAGGAAAGTAGCTGCGACATAGCCTCCGGGAAGTTTGACTTGTTGCATGTACCCGAGAACTTGCTTGCTGTAAGGGTCCTGGACGGGGGTGGAGAGATGCGTCTGATCGACCAGGCCGAGGACTGCACGAAGCCATCAGGATAAGTTGGTATGGCATACTAGGTTGAGACTTACGCTTGTATGCTCCTGCTGTGGCCATAGCGACGAAACCGCCATCGCTAATAACGAATACCCGATTCTGCGGGTCGCTGCATAATCGACGGGTCAACAAGCTTCGATATCGAGAGTAGAAGGCACTCACAGGCACACAGCAGCCTGATTCTGACTGACTTGTACAATTGTCAAGCCCAATTGAGCGAGCTTCTGATTCGGCTCGAGCAATCCTTGTCTCCCATTATTCTCGAGTGGAGGGAAGTTGTTTGTGAGATTGAACGTTCCTCTCCAATCACATCCGATCCAATTGGAGAAGGGCAGACCAGGGTATTTTCCCGGCTCAAGAATGAGTTGTGGCTGGGACGCGTACTCGTACAGGCCAAATGAACCGGGATTCACTTCTCTTCCGATGACTTGGTGAGGCTTCTTTGTTGAAATCAAGGCAGGGGCACCACTTGCGATGAGCTCTTGGTTGAGTGCTTCCAGAGCTGCTCTCACCCCTCCCTTGCCTATGGCCACACAAAGAGGTCGTTTGGTATGCAGAAAGTCGCTAGAGTCGACAAAGGGTAGATGAGCAGCATCGACAGGGACAGATGGCTTGATTGGGGCAGGGGCAGGACCAGCATCGGTAGGCGAGCGAGACGTCGTCTTTCCTTTCAGGTGCATCTGGGTGTGAGTAGTGTTGTCGCCGACAGCTGTGGCTCCATCGTAGGCATCGCCGTTGAAGGACATTGTGAGTGGTTGTTAGGAAGAAGAAGAAGAGAGATGCGCAGTGACTCTATTCCATTCTATTCTATTCTATCCTCCGGCATCATTCTATTCTCAGCCGGCACTCATCCGTGCACGTGCCCTCGATCATGATATACCACAGCATCGCTTGGCTGTGTCTCTTGTCTTCCTGTCCATTCATGCACACAGCCTTGGGCAATTCCATTCATGCAATCGTCTCTTGGCTCTGCTCCAATTGCAACCTCTTCCATCAGAAGAGCAAAGGCATCAATGGACGGCTCAAAGACATCTCGAAGGTATGTATGTATCACCATTCAATAGCTACTTTCTAATGCTGCAGATATCACATATATCGAGTAGCCTGCTTCATACTCTGTGAGGGAATCCCTGTTGTAACTAGGATATAGCCTGACCCGACCGTCACAGACTGCCTGACGCCCTACCGACTTGGAGGGTGGATGGAGCGTCTATCCTAGATGTCACTGCGCTCACAGAGGTCGGCGCATTCGAAGCATACGCCCAATGAGAATGCTGCAATCTGCGACGATACTGCGATATACACCGCGACACTGCGAGTCGCCATCCTACAGCATGTCATAGCCAGCAAGCCGGCGCAATCTGCAGCGGTGACAGCCCCAGCGACGGCAGCGACATCTACGACATCAAATACTACTTACAATGCAACATCAACCGCTCAGGCAGCCCCCGGCAAGCGCGAGAGCCTCAGGAGGACATTGACCGAGGCTGGATCAGGATGGAGCAACAGCTTCACAGGCCTATCGTGGGGGGACATCTTCAGAGGGGACAACAGGAACCTCAACAGCAGCACATCTGGCGCATTAGCATCAACCAGCAGCCCAAAGTATCCCGAAAAGTTCATAAAGGTCCTCAAACAGCGCCTCGAGAACATCAGCAGGGGCACAGATAGGGCGTACCAAGAAATGCTGCTACGATACACCATCGGCGCCTTCTACGGCAAATTCCAAGACCCGAAAAACAGCAGGACTATCCGAGAGAACCGGAAACTCGAAGATCTGTTGATGATGTTCATAGCAACGGCGACGGAGGTACTCAAGAAGAGATGCACAGGAGACGAATGGAAGATGAAGCTGGAAGAACAGGTAGAAGTCTTTGCAAAGATATGCGAGGATGGCCTGAGGAACAAAGAAGTCAGGCATGTCCCACCAGAACTCCTCACAAAGCTCGAGACTATCAAGGAGAGGATCATAGGCAACAGGAAACAGATCATCGATCAGAAACCACTCCCTTCAGGGCAGAGCAGCGCAAGGCCGAGTATCGATTATGGCAGTCCTGCTACTCCGACTGGCCTCCCTCCCTCTTCTGCGTCTACCACTACATCATTCGCATCTGCTCCTTCTTTCAATCTGCAAGAGATGCCTTTAGCCCGGCAAGTTGGCGTGATCTTCAATGTCGACCCGATCCAGGTTCAACGGGACATACACTCAATGAAGAAGCAATGTACAGAGAGGGTGTGTTCATATTTTGTTTCAATTGCCAATAATCAAGCCCGCTGGTTGAACAATTCTATTCTCGCCAGGCCGCCATGGCAGATCTGAAACATTGCATAAATCTCATCTCCGCAAACGCGCCCTTTCCAGGCTGTCGAGAAGATTTCCCAACAGAAGAAGCGTATCGCGAATGGCGTTCTTCGGAACTTTCCGAGCTCCAGCAAATGATGCTAGCTATGATCAAGATATCTCCCGAGCTTGTGCGCAACGAGAGTCAGCAGAGCGATAGTACTACCTCCTCAATTGGCGCTAGTACGAACGGCGGTGGTGGAGGGGGTGGTGCGCCTGCTATGTCGCCTGCATTCGAAGCGGGCGAAGCATATGTCGGCACACGATCATCTTTGACGACAAAGACGCCTATCGCCGAGCACTTTGCGACGAGTTTATATTTCGACAATAAAGACATAACAACGGGAGGTGCAATCTCTCCCGTCCCTTCTACCTCCACGACAACCGAGGATAACATTCCAGAAGACGGCGAATTCACATTCATCCCGTCGGATGTCCGACATGCGTATCAGAGATTATTGGAGCTTATGCTCTCTCACGACTTGGAAGCTATGGCCGACCTCGATCCATCTGAAGAAGTTCCCCTCCGCATCTTATCACGACTCAACACCGACCTCCTCTCAGAATGCATCACGCGATGGAGAGTCACGCCTACCTACCGCTTTATCACCTTCTTACAAGACATGAATAAACGATATACGGCTGGCGAGATGCCCGTCTTGGAATGCGTTCTTGAAGCACTGTCCGATTTCAGTAAAATAGACGAAGAAGTCATGTCGTGGAAGAATTGGCCGGTGCAGGATCTGCAAGATACAAAGAATGAATTTAGTAATATATTCGATACGCTCCTACGAGCGTTCTACGAGACTTTCTCGGAGCAGAACGAGCAAGATGGAAATACACAAAGTCAGTCGCCTGAACAAGTCAGGTCGATAGTGGAAGCTGCGGAGAACCTGAGCAGGATACCGGTGTTTGATGAAGCTATAAATCAGAATGATCTAGATGATCGATTTGAAGAGCTGCGGAATGGGATCAGGAGAGCTTCTGAATACCTCTACATACGCGAGAGAGATGTCATACTCTCACATTACCATCAGTTACAACAGCAAGAATCCGCCAAATCTATCATTCCTTTCTTGGACTTACTGCAATGGGTGAAGACTACCACCAAGCGGTTGGACAAGAGGTATAAAGTGCCTCTCATGGACGCAATCGATGTCCCTGCCCTCTTCTTGGAGATCGTCCCTCCTGTCCTCCTTCACGATCTAGCCGATAGACTGCAACATATCAAGAATTCTCAAGTCCCCAGACCCTTATATACGAGTCCTGCCGATCAACAAGGAGCTCAGCATAATATGCAAACTGATCTAAAAGATGGAGAAGTCATGGCTATCTACGATGGCGTGCGAGAATTAACGGATATGCATCATGCTTTCTGCCCCAAGTAAGTTTTCAGTGTCTGTCTGCTCGATCAACTCGTTTCGAGGCAGCTAATGTCGATTGTCTGTGGTCAGTAAAACTCTTCAAAACCCTATAAATCAGCTCTTGGAGCCGTATATCCTGCGGTGGATAGCAGAGACTGACACAAAGACTCTAGGCTGGGTACGGAGCGCCATCAACTTTGATGAGGTTAGTCCTCCTTCTTTCCTTGCTGTTGAAATTCTTATGTAGCTCACATTGCTCGTTAACTTCTTTGCTGACCATAGTTCGATGCCGAAAAAGCTATCGAAGGCGATGGCCATAGCCATTCTATCGAAGATCTGATTGACTCATGTAAGAGTGCAGTCAAGTTTGTAACAGATCTAAATTGGCCAGATGAGTACCAGAACGCCTACTTCATTACCAAGCTTTCCGCTGTAAATCAAGCGCTCTCATTTCTATTAGGGCAACTCGAAGACTGATGATGCGTCTGTATGCCGACACTTAGATCGTCAGCAAGGCTATCAAGCAGTACGCTTCTGCTATCGAAAGCCTGTTCATGGTCGAAACGACTCCTTCGAAACGGGATAGCGGCCATGAAAAGGATGAAAGGACATCCGCCTGGCTCACACGTGCAAGGGCCTTGTACCAAGAGAAGAAGCTGGAAGCATTCATGTTCAAGCCTACCGTAAGTATTTCAGCGTATTCAATATGCTACTGTAAAGCCTAACCCCTACCTACCTGCAGTCATGCATCAAGCTTAATAATATTCACGCTGCTCGCCAACTGCTAGATAAGATGTATACAGCAGTCGATGCCGACCGTGTTGCTACACTCACTCGATCCAGGCCTCCCGCCTTACCCACCGAAGGAAGCTCAGCACCCACCGACATCACGCGCAATCTCTTTACTATCAAAGTCATCCTAGGAGAAGGCCTAGCAAATTCAGACGGTGTGTCCCGCGTCGATCCATTCGTGACCTTATCGGATGAAAGGGGACTACGAGTCGCAAAGACACGGACGCTTTACGAGACTACAGAACCTAGATGGGCAGAGACTTTTGATCTTTCTGTCCAAGGGAAAATGTGGATAGCAGCGACAGTGTGGGACAGAAACTTAGTGGACGAGCATGAGCTACTAGGCAGAACCTACCTGGCGCTGGATCCTAACATATTCCAAGACTACCTGCCTCATGATCTCTGGCAAGATTTAGATACTACTGGTAGACTTTTGCTAAGAGTCAGTATGGAAGGCGAAAAGGACGATATTCAATTCTACTTTGGGCGAGCTTTCAGATCCCTCAAAAGGGCAGAAAATGATATGACTAGGAGTATCGTGGATAAGGTATGTCACTCCATATTTGCTCATGGCAGAAGTACTCATGATGCTTCACAGATTTCGCCTTTCATGCGATCCTGCATCTCACGACAATCTCTCAACTCCCTGCTCAAGAAAGGCGGCCTGAGCTATCTTACGAATAACCTCAATAATTTGAACCTAGACAAAGCATTCGACAAAGCCCGCTTAGAGAACGTACGCAACATCGGCGGCAATCTAGGCAGTAACCTCAACAGCCTCATTCGACCTCGAGACCCTCATGCACCCGTCATTCCCCTTCCTCCCTCTTTCGACGACCTAAGTCGATCAACCAATAAACCACTTCCTAATCCCTCGCCCGTACCTGAAAAGAAGAAAGCAGCTGTTCTGACAGACACTGAGATCGAAGAACCTTTAGGACCTTTACTTGACTATCTTGACGAATCTCTAGCTATCTTCAAGAAGTACCTGAGTGAGAGTGGTGAGTTTAGGCACGCAGACACTGGTGGGCAGGGCTGATGCGCCTGCTTCCAGCTTGGCAGACGGTTATGACGAAGATCTGGAAAGAAGTACTTGTGGTTGTCGAGTCTCTTCTTGTACCCGCTCTTTCGGATCAACCGACCGAGTTGAAACCACTGACCGACAAAGAAGTTGACGTTGTCTTCAAATGGCTGAAGGTGTGCCTCATTGCTATGTTACCAGAGTGCTAACAGCTGATATGCACTACCCTCAGTTTTTGACCGACTTCTTCTATGTCGATGGAGACGGCGTACCCATCGAAGATCTCCGCAATCCACGCTATCGAGCAATCATGATGATCCGCCTATATTACGATTGGGGCACAGACCAACTCATGGAAGAATGTGTCCGCCTTACGAATCAGCAGTTAGCAGGTCCTACCAACGCCAAGGGAGTCGTGCGAAGTAAGTCTGTATACCAGCAACGCAATTTGGGTACGATACGACAACGAAAGCAGGAGAAGAACGAAGACGCAGATACTGGAGCTGCCGAGATGGTCATGCGTATTCTCAGAATGAGGTTAGCTCTGCTCTCAAGCTTGCCAGAAAATACGCTGATCGCCCTTTGTGTGTGTATGCTCAGACCGGGAGCTATGGACTTCCTCCAGCAACAAATGGGAACTCTCAGTCTTGTTCAGGACAAGCAAAAGAAGCCAACACGCTTGCTGGGCTCGATACGAGGAAGAGGGCGGGGAAATCGCAGCGGAGGAGCAGGCGGCAGAGGTAACGCGCGGTTCAGTGCGGGGAACCGGTTACCTCCTGTACCTTCACCGCCGGTGGATCAGCAGAAGTGGCAGCAGTATCGTTAGTATCTCTTCGTCCATTACGTACATGTCACGCATCTCCAGCTGTAGCATAGGGAGCGCAGTCATTCTTGTCGTAACACTAGCGAATTTCTTCACGGTGGCGAAGACTGCCACTAGGCAACGGCAGGCACTGGACATCTTGCAGATTGGAATGCTCTAAGAACGACGTCTACTACAACTCGTCTCTACTATGCGTTGCTGGTGTTTCAGAAGGCTGAGCCTGCTCTCCCTCCGATGCTGTACTTGCACTCTGCGTTTCGCTCGACGGTCCAGTCTCGCTACTACTGCTAGGTGCTGTAGTCGTCGTTTTCTTGGGTTTACGAGGCGGTCTCTTCGCTTTCAAGACCGCCACTTGTGCAGACAATTCCTTCGTCCTCCTTTCTAGATCCGCTATCCGCAGAACCGGGTCCTCATGCATCTTCAATGCCGCTTGGCTTTTCTGAACCTCACCTAACCATTTCTCGTTGCTCTCTACAGCGCTCTTAAGTGTAGTGAGCTCTACTTCTGTATACTTGGAAGCCTCGCCGGCGGCTGTGTCCTTATCGAGCTGATTCTTCGAGACAGTGAGGAAGGTCTGTGCTTGCATCATGCCCGTAGCTAGCTCTGAAATAGCTTTGATCCGACCAGCGGCTTCCTTGAGACGCATGGTTGGTCCAGCGGCAGACCGCCTACATACCTAGGATTAGCGGAAAGTTTGTGAGCATACTGTTTGAAGAGACTCACTCTAGATCCGACTTGGCAGATCTCAGGTCTTTCGTAGGTGCAGTCTCGCCTGCATCCCACAGCCACTCATTGGCTTCTTCGAGCTGTTTGCGAATCTTGATCCTTTCGCCATCCGTGGAAGCTTCGATGAAACTTGGCGACTCTAGCGTGTCTCTGAGGCGGTAAAGGTATGCTTCGAGGTCATTTCTTGCTTCTTCTCGGTTGCGCTTTCTGGCTTCATTCTGGTCGAGCTCGCGTAGTCTAGAAGGAGAATGGTAATGAGCGACAGCAGGAGAGTTGCGGTAAAAGAAACATACCTCTTGCTAGCTTCTCTCTTGTCATAGTCGGCCGAAGGTTGGTACCCTACTGGGCGTGTAGTCACTTCCAACTCAACCGGGCCCGTAGCCTTCTTGAGCGCCTTCAAGACTTCAGCCGTCTCTGCAGAGATGTCTTCGGCAGTTCCATTCTGGTCTTTCTCTTTGTTACTGCTGAAGAAGCCTTTGATTCTGTCCGCTACGGAAGCTTGATCTTTTTGCGATGGAAGGATGAGCGAAGCAGACGTGACTTGCAGCATATTCGACTCGTCGACTTCTACCGTGACTTGTACAGTCGAGTTTGTAGCATCTGCTTCAGAGAGATTCGCGAATGCTGATGTTATGCCTGCGGTTTGAACTGTTGAAATGGTCCCTATGTGTTTTGCTGCTGGGCTTGATGAGCGATAGGCGAAATCGATAGCGAAGTCTTGGGTCTTCTTGAAGTTGAGAACTGTCTTAGCATCGGCTGGGCTGTCGGCGTTGAAGATGACGCCAGAGATCTTGCTGCTTGTACCTTCTGCAAGAGAGGCAGAGGTCAGCATGTTTCTGGCAATAGGAGTCGTCGAAAGGACGTACCGACAAGGTCGTAAGAGTGCTCGATGTCATACGGTATCAAGCCCCTCAAGCGTATATCTTTGGTCCTGAATTGCGAGCTTTTGGCTGCTCCGAATAGGGCGGCTCCCATGACCGCAGCTTCATCGGCATTAAGGTTTTGTGCGATCTTGTCCCTGTTGTTGATTGTCGCCATCAGCTATTCTGTCCATACAACAGTACGAGGTGCGAGAGTACGCACTCGCCAACGACAGCTTTGACCGCAGCCTGGATCATCGGGACTCTCGAGCTGCCTCCAACAAGGATCACAGAGTTTATATCGTCTATAGAGAGTTGCGCTGATTTGAGAGCCGCTGTGATGGGACTTGCAAATGAAGGTTTGAAAGCCTCGCATGCTGCTTCGAAGGCTTCGCGGCTGACTGTACCTCGGAAGTCAACGTCTTCCGCTAGACCTTCGATCTAATGCGAAGTATGCATCAGCATGGGCTTGATCTTTCGAAACCGGCTCGACTCACTCTCGAAGGAGCTTCTGCATTCGCCGACAGCACTTGCTTGACTCTCGAAGCTTCCTTCATAAGTTTAGCTTGCGCCCTCTTATTCTCCTTCACAGGCGTCTTGAGATTCTTCCCCTCTTTCGCACTGAACTGCTCCTCGAGCATATCCCTAATCTCCGCATCCATAAGCAGTCCACCGACACTTTTATCCCATCCTACGCCGACGACTTCTGCGAGAGTTACGTTCTTGCCGGTCTTACTTGTCGGTACGTCTTTCACTTCGCTGGACTTGAAGGAGACAATGGTCGCTCGAATTGATCCTGCTCCGGCATCGTAAAAGAGATGGTGTTCAGGCTCTTCAGATGGGAATGTACGTGTCATGGCGTAGTTGATGGCGACTGTATTGGGCGCTTAGCAGAAGCATGATGCAGCTTCGATGGAATTGGCCTTACTGGCTGAGCCATCGTCAATCAAGGCCAATGGGTTCAATCCTGCGATCTCCAATGCATCTAGGATGGACTGTCGTTCAGCTTGCGTGAAGAAGACCGGGACCTAGCCACGTGTCAGCTTCCTTTTCTTCGGACACACGCAGAGCCCAAACACACAGTAACGACAGTATCCTTGATACTCTCTCCACCAGCCGCGTCTTTCGCCAGTTTCTTAGCATGATTGAACTGTAAAGCCAATAGTTCCTCTGAGGACCTTATAGGCTCTGTATGCTGCTCTTGCGCAGAGTCGTAAAGCGTCGCTTTGTTCGTAGTGGAGTTTGTATATATTCTCGTACGATAGATGGTTTCGTATTGCTTTGCTTGCACATCAGAGCTCGAATGCCCAAGTAACAGTTTTGTGCTGGGGAAACTAGAGTCGGGAAAACGCGAGGCCTGTTTGTTCATTTCAGTCAGATAGATCGTATGAGAAAGTGTATGCCGAGTATGGCTTGCCAGGTTTGCTGCATCCCCTCCTATCCAGCGGTCTTCGCCGCGCAGAGCCACGACGCTTTGGATCTTTCTCTTCGAGTCGCTGGCGATTGACGCGTTTGTTTTAGGTGTAGGAATATGATGTATTGGCGCCAGCTCACGTATTCAGCAGGACGTCGAAAGGTACGCCGGCTCTGACGAGCGACACTTTCATCCATTCGGTGCCATAATCGATAGCGAGCACTCCGCCAGCCAGCGCCTTGTGAAGGCAGGAGAACACCACAAACAGCGCAGCGAACAGTCGCATAGCCGCGAAAGTCAGAGATTGATCAGATTGCGATGGACGAAAGGAAAGACACGTCGATTAGAAAGGGAATGTTGCATGGACTACACTCTATTTGTACAGTCACGATGAAATGATATGAACGAATGGTATCTTATAATGGTACTGAAAATTACGCTGAAGGCGTGTCTGGCGCAGCGGATCCAACTCTCTGCCGACTCGCTGGCGTACCATTGGGCTGTGTGCCAGCTGGGAGCTTCCTCTTCTTCGCAGCTACGCCCGCACTTGCACCCGCTGCTCCGAAAGATGCGCCCCCGCTTCCCATCAGACTCCTCAAGCTGGCTATCGGGAATTTAGTACGGCACGTCCTGCATACAGGGATAGGAGAACAGAAGACTAGATCCGTAGATGTGTCAATGGAAGGATGCAGTAGCTAGAAATAAAGGCGAAACTCACTCGACAGGCATATCGAGCACACGTAGCCGATATCCACGATCTTCTTGTGGCAGAAACACGCTGCTCGTAGATCGATCTGCTCTTGTCCAGGTAGATGTAAGAGCTTTCTGACTGCTACTCCGGGTAAAAACGCCATGAGCAGGTATTGTAAGAGGCCAGACCGCCGTTCGAGGCGATAGTAGGATGCTTTGGTGAGGTGTGAAGCTTGCTGTAGAAAGACTGTATCTTCGCCGTATGCCTTGCATACGTCTATCGGGATGCTCTATAGGGACGTATGTGAGTGATATACTGAAAACGGGTGCGATGTCGGGCTTACCGCTTTCTGCGCTGCGAAGATGCAGTTCATAATGGCGATATACTGCGTCGAAGCTTCTCCAGATACGCTGAGGACGAGAATGCGAGCCTTCATTGGCGGCAGACTTTCATCTTTCGACAGTCTGTTGATGTCTGCAATTCACTTGTGTGTTAATCAAAATACTCGAGGATTCAAAGAAAGAAAGCTCACGGCATAGCGCCTTGGACAGGGCGTTCGCGAATGCGACTGGCTTATCTTGCAGTCCTGGATCTATTGATTCCTTGTCTTGTAGTCTACGGATACCCTTTGTAACAGCTTCGTCCACGATCCTGAAAGTCTGGTAGCTATTTGAGTCTGAAGCTTCCATGATGGGGTCTTCTTCCATGACTTCAGGGAGAGGTTGAACAGCTCCCACGGTACGTTTCTGTGATGCCTGCTGTGCGTCAATAGACGAGTAAAGTAGATCGCTTGTCCCGAGTCCGGCGCTGTAGACTGCCAGCTGGTTCTCGAATCTCAGGGCCATATGAGCATTGCATAGTACGAGTAGGCTCTTGAGTGCGCTGTCAAAGTCGAGAGAATCCGAGTCTGAGTCTCCATCTTCGGTGCCAGATGACGAGGTCGCGCTTTCATGCCAGGCGAAGGGATTCGTGTCGAGCTGGAACAGCCGGAATACTTGAGTGATCCTGTTCGATACTGTACTTTGTATGTCGTCGTTGAGCTCACAATCACCACCAGCAAATCGGCTGCGTCTTGCGCTGAAGCGGCCATCTCGTCTCGTCTTGTCCCTCCCAACTCGCAAATTCCTTCAGATCTCTTCCCTACTTCTTGTAATCTGCCTCTGTTCACCGCATCCTTGCTCGTTACTTGCAGTCTTGTAGCCAGTGAGTCGTACTGGCGAAAGAAAGGGCGAAATCGCTGATGGCCTTTGAGCAGAATACAGAATATCTCACCACAGAGATACACCATCGTACATCCAGTAACTGTTGCTCATCATGACCCGCACTTCCACCGGCAAGCTGGCCTCATCATCTTTCAGCCATTCCCAAACAATCCTAACGTGTCATAATAATCCTCGTCAGACCTCCTCCTCATCCTGGCCCAAATGGCGCCAGCTGTAGTGATATCAGCAGGAATCAACTTCCTAGTCGGTGAGCACTCGCCGTTGCATGCCCCTTGTTGCAGAGCCAGCCGTCTAATTCTGGTGTCAAGCGTACTTTATGTACCGCAAGCAAAGTAACATCAACTTCTTCCCTTTTCCAAGTGGGTACATTATCCTTATTCTCTTGTCCTGTATCTGACAGACGGTTTGCAGATACTATTGCTGGAGACCTGGCAGTGACGAATTTCATCCAAGGCGCACTCAATTACCTTGCTCCAAATATTCAGATCGAAGCAGATGCACGCGCCGGCAAACGGGTCCCCTGGCGGAGAGTCATGAATCCCCCTCTCGGCCTAGTTGCTCGTATTGCGAGCTTGCAAGGACGAAAAAGACAGTTCTGGCAGTTGTTCATGCAGAGCGAAGATCTGATCGCACCGCCGCTTGGCTTCAAAATTATGATCAAGAGATTGGCGAGAAGTATATTGAGAGGACTGTTCATCGCCGTATTTCTGTTCCTCCTTACTTGGTCACTCAGCGTGGCTATCCTGTGTCCAATCTACTGCTCGCGTAATATCGGCAGTACATGGGCGCCGCAGGTATTTAATCACAACGAAGAATCCCTACCATCTCTATACTGATACTTCGATGTGTTCGCAGGCCATTAAGGCTGTCTACGGAGGCGTACACGCACTCATCGAGCTCCCTATCGCAGCTTTTCTAATCCTCTTGTCAATGGACGTCCGCAACTATGATAAATTACCTACGGCCAAACTGAATGGGAAACAACAACCCCCAGGCCGAGGTCACATCGGAAACGTCATCAGCACAGATAGCGGAGAGCCGATCCCCATCGACACGCGGACGAACGAGCCGTTACGCGAGGAAGACCGCTTGTAGAAGTCATCAAGCACTTGTATGTCCTGTTTGATTGAGCTTGTAGCTGTAGCACATTCGTATTTCCTTAGACTGCGCATGATTCACAAGTACTAGTACTACCGTAATTTCCCATATCTCACAACACCATCCACAATCGTAATTCTAGCCCATGTCTTCCTGATTTCTTCAAGGGGTATTTTCATGATATCTTTGTCATAAATGGTAATATCAGCCTTCATGCCCACTTCCAATTTCCCCAACATATTCTCCGCGAAACGAGCATAGGCAGCGCCGGACGTGAAGCCCGCGAGTGCTTGTTGGCGCGTCAAAGTCTCGGAGGGATACCAGCCTCCCGGACCGTGCGGTGAGGAATTGGAGCTGTTCAAGCGCGAGATAGCGGCGTGGAAGCCTTCTTGTGGAAGGATACGCTCGACGGGAAAGTCGGAGCCTAACGCAAGAGGAGACCCAGCTCTGCGAAATTACAACACTCGTGAGTACTGACAACCGAGGAAGTTCAAGTGGCACAGCTCACCTTGCAAGTGACTGCCATGCATACGCTCCTTTCACCCTCTCTGGTCCCAGACGACTCTCTGCGTAGCCCATATCGCTCGTAGCATGCGTAGGCTGGACCGACGATATCAACCCCAGCTTCCCGGCTCTCTGGATATCTTCTGGCGCCTATACCGTACTTCCCATCAGCTTTCACCATTTAACCGGATGACATGGGCGTGCGGGCTTACCAAGATCTGAGCGTGTTCTATCCGGAACCGAGTCTCGTCATTCGTCTTTCCTGTTGTTTGCAGTATCTCTTCGTAGATGTCGATAGCTATCCGGTTCGCAGCGTCGCCTATCGCATGTGTATTTGGCTGGAATCCTTTGGCGTGCCACGATTGGACGAGATGTCGTAGTGTATCAGGTGACATTCTAGTAATTCCTTTCTCCGTCGGGTTATCTGGTTCAAAGAGATCAATTTGTGCCATCTCCAGATGATAAAGGTGTGATGCCTACCTGAATAGGGCTCAAGCATGGCCGCTCCCCAACTGCCTAGCGCACCGTCCAGAAAGAGTTTGGATGCTCGAAGCGTAAAGTGATCCCCATCGTAGGCTTCGATGTCATCGCCGCAGAATTCGTCCAGCTTCGGACAAGCCGCCATCCCGTAGATCCTGATTGGCAACTGTCGCCTCTGGTCCAGCCTGTAATCCCAATACATCAACACCGTACATTATGGTGATTCAGGATGAAGGAGACTTACGCCTTGAAGAAGTTGATAGCTTCAGGTGAAGTCGCCGCATCATGAACACCTGTGATTCCCGCCAGCAGCAATTTGTCCATCGCTGTTTGGTAGTATTTTATCCAATCTTGCTGGCTCCACTTCGGGAGCTGCGATTGGACCCATTCGAATGCTGTATCGAGGAAGACGCCTGTTGGTCTTCCATCTGGGTAGCGTAAGATCACGCCGCCTGGTATGTGGTCAGGGATATCTAGCGTGTCCAGCAAGGCTCTAGATATCCAGCAAGCGTGGATGTCGACTGAAAGCAAAGGTATCGGTCAGAAGCTCGAGAGATGGGTCCGAAGATGACACTCACCTCTCGTCAGAAATATCTTCCTTCCTCTCAACGCACCGACATTCAAATCCTCAGCAGTCGGGAAAGCACCACCAGGCCATTTCGTCTGATCAAAGCCGTGTCCTTCTATGACTTTCCCATAATGCGCCTTGTCTTTCTTAGGTAAGCGATTGATATATGTGACAAGACGGCGGATGACTTCTTCTTTGCTTGTGCTGCCGCCTATATTGGCGATGGAGAGACTATGCCCGAAACCCATGATGTGTCCATGCGCGTCCGTGAAGCCTGTTAGGATAAGCGCTTTAGCTAGACAGCCGTCAGTTGTATGATGGACGCACCAGGATATACACCCCAGGAAGAGCGCGTATAGTAGATCTTCAGTCCAGCATTATTGCTAGCTTTCCCAGGCCATACAGCTAGCGACCCCAGCGTATCGACATCTCCGAACTTCGTCCTTGTCTCTTCTATAGTCCCATAGAACTCTACCAGATCTTTACGCACGACTACACATTCCGTCGACTTGTCGGCTGAGATGTAGACTTGGCCTTCGCGTGAACAGATGGCGTATCTTTCTTGCCTCGGAGATAGATTGCTGAGCGTCGTCACTCCAATACCGACAATAAGAAGAATAGGAATGAGAACGCCAAGCAGGGATTTGATGGGAGAAGAAGAAGGAGATCTAGCAGGACGGGCAACGGGGCCTGATGCGCCTTTGGCCGGGCTGAGCAAGGGAGATCTACCTAGCCTGTCTTTGGCGGTGTACTTCTTCTTGTCATCATCAGCTTCTTCTTGTTCATCGTCTGAAGCGTCAGTGACCGTGACTGTCTTGACTTCTGGAGCAGTCGCCGGTTGACCGGGTGCCAGCTTTCGCTGTCGCAGCTCAGACATGAAAGGAGCAGCTGCGAGTGTCAATCTCTTGCCTAATGTCTGCGAATTGGTGAAATGACAAGACGTGCAATGCGATGACGAGGGTCTCCTTTCGCACGATTGCAAAGCTTCTACAGA
This sequence comes from Erythrobasidium hasegawianum, assembly GCA_001972285.1. Taxonomy (NCBI): domain Eukaryota; kingdom Fungi; phylum Basidiomycota; class Cystobasidiomycetes; order Erythrobasidiales; family Erythrobasidiaceae; genus Erythrobasidium; species Erythrobasidium hasegawianum. The sequence continues at coordinate 1,560,831 of BCII01000007.1, read as the reverse complement.
TTGAGATGGTACAATGCTGAGAACTGTCTGGTGAAACATCTAATCAGAATGCAGGAAGAAGTGCGCCTGCTTCAGAACGTCGCCCAGCAAGACTATGAAGGTCCGCTTCTTCGGGAACGACCTTCATCATGACAGGAAAGAAGAGGAAAGAAGATGTGGAAAGATTGCTCCGTCAAGCCACGCAGAACTAGTAGAGATGAACTCCCACCCCTAGGGAGCATCGGCCATTCTTCCAGCTTCGAGCGAGGATGCTTCGAGCTGGGCAGTCTCGCTTGTCTAGCCTCGCAGCAGCAGAAAGTGTATAAAGACTCATCAAGCTATCCTCTGTCGAACGTGTCGACGTCTTGGAGTAGCTACTTGGTCTCTCGGAACCGCCTTCTCCACGCAGGCAGGCCGTGGTGGATTGTTCCTTCACATCGACCACGTTGAATGACCGGCCAATACCATCTTTGCTGCTACTGGAAATCAACAAGCATGGACTTATCCATCTTCACGCTGCCTGGTGAAGTGCGACCGCCGAAGATCTGCCTCGACTGTCGAAGAAGAGTCTGCAGTACTCTGTGTGCAAATAGCTGGCCGAAAACCCGACAGAGCTAGAGCAGACCACCGGCATCACTGACCTCAAAATGAGGATCACTTCTGGTCATTGGTTCTGCGCATGCCACTGACACTCTTCGACCTCGCAGGGAGGCTCGATTTGTGTTGATGAGGATGCAAGAAGCGATAGCCTTCATCATTTCTATTCTCGAGATCCTGCCGGCAAAACTTCCCGCACCTTCCCGTCATAACCGATCTGAAGCACCGCATCAATCATTATAATTACAACAACGTGAATGGAAGGAAGAGGTGTTCAAGCAGCTCAGATGTCATCTCTGGCGGAGCCCGAACAGCGCCCGCGAAAGAGACAGACTTCATCATGTGCAAACCCTATTCCAGAGAAAGGAAGCAGAAAGAAGAGGGGAGGGCTCTGCCAGACTAGCAGTTCTTGATTTATGCAGGAGCACTGCCACAAACCTGTCGCAGGCACAGCGAATGTGGAGTGGCATGCGATCAACAGCAAGCAAGACGGATGCATATCGACGTCTTATGCTGGGCGGGGCTTTGAGACAGCTGTAAGCACTACAGACCAGTCCAGAGTGTCGTCATCTCACACTCCTTCGCTTGACAGCGAGCTCTTGGCGTAAGTCAGTGTACGCGACGCCTACGGTCAGCGATGGCAGCTCTGCTGCTCAAAGCCTCATATGCTATCGCCATCACATTGCTTGAACCAACACAGGACGTCTCCGCGTGTGGCAGCTTGGTCCCGAAGCCCGTCAAGAGTCTCGCACCAGGGCGAGCTCATGACTTCTCGCAAGGGTTCGCGTGCGCTGCGGACGGTCCCTCTTTACGAGTCAATATCGCTATCGAAGATGAACCGCAAGAACTGCTGATTTGCTCTTAGAAGTGGGAACTGGGAAAAGTCTGTGCGTGAAGAGCATCGCAGGCGAATTTGGCAGAGGCGTAGATGATGGGGTGAACTGAAACGGCAGGCGAGCCCTCGGGAAGAGTACTACAAACCCCCGTCCTGATGGATTGGAGAGAAAGCAAGAGCAGTTGAGCAGGATTTGCAAGTTCCAACATGGAAGGCGGCCGCTCAGGCCCGCTCGAAACCTGTCTGACAAAACTACAAGCACAGACGGCGAATGAAGCGAGCCCAAGAAACGATGACATTTTCAAATCAAGTACCATTATGCTACATACACAAGATGCCTCTGATATCAGGCGGAAGAACGGCTCTGTAGCTCAGACGTCGTCTTTGCGGACCACTGAAGATCAAACGCGAAAGCAACCGACTTCATCATATTGCGCCGTCTCGTCCCAAAGAAGAGGAAGGGAAGGGAAGAAGGATGTCTCTGTCAGACCAGCAGTCTTGTTCGTAATTCCACCTAACAGGCGTATAAGGGCCCTGAAGATGGGCATGCGAATAGCAGCGAATGAAGGGACGGACTGCAACCGTGCAGCGGTTCAGAATCTACGTGTCCTCCGCTGAGCGCTAGCTTCGGCAAGCCGGGACACCAGTCACAGAAGCATCGGGTTTGTCGCTATCCCACGCTCCGTCGCATAAGAGCGATATCTTGGCTGGGTCAGCGTAAGAAGCCTCCACCACGTCTTCCGATGTGATCGCGATAGTAATGTACGCGATTACGTCAGTACGACACGATGTCGGTACCGCATCAACCTGGAACGACAAGGATGCTTCTGTAGCAGGCAGCTTGAGTGCTCAAAGCCTCCCATAAAATCGGGCATTGACCAGTACTAGGAGAATGACTTCTTATTGGGAGTCGATATCGCTATCGAAAGATGTCGCAAGAACTGCTGGGTAGCTCGTGAAAGAAGAGGAATAGGCCTGTGTTCTGTGTGTGAGAGCGTGGCATGCAGCGTCTGGCAGAGTCCCCAAAGTCTGGCGCGAGAAAGGCAACAAGCCTGGAAGGTTGATTGGGAGGAAAGCAAGAGGCGGCAGCAGTCAAGATCCGAAAATGGCCTTCATTGCACGGACCTCCGGCTCGGTGTTGGCCATACTCCCGTCGCTGGAATCGGTCAAGCAATGACGCAGGTGACGGTACCTCTCTTCACCTATTCTTCATTCACACCCTTCAAAGCAAGTCCGTTCCCTTCACACTCCAGAGTCGAGGAGGTCGTCACTACACAGCATTCTTCTCGGTATCTAAAGCTTACAGTCTCACATAGTGGGAGAAAAGGAGGAAAGAGAGAGGTGAATCAGATGCTGGAATTTCCGATGTTACGCAATTGCAGCTTCATCATGTCAAAGGAAAGAGAGGAAAATGACGAGTTGCGAATGAGTTAGGAGCATGGAAGGGAACAGGAAGGATCCTCTGCCAGACAAGCAGTCTTATCTTTGCAAGTTCTCCTTGCCTAAGGCGAGAAGGCTTGCGGCGATGCAGCATCCGATGGGCAAAGAAGCCGACATCTTCGCTGAAGCATTGGCTTCAGGCAAGACTAGAAAGCCAACGGAAGAACGAGCTTCGTGCCGACACTCCGCACTCCTTCGTCTTCCTGACGAGATCTTGGTGCGAGTCAGCGTACGACCCTTACACAGCGAGTGCTCTCCTTACAAGAACACACGCCGTGAAAGATCCGCATCGCTTGAGCCGAAAAGCTTTTCCTCCGCTGGCTAGCTTTATCACTGAAACTTCTCGTGAGGCGGAAGCGTATGTCCACGACGAACATCCCGCCCTTTACAAGATAGGTATCACTACCAAAAGATTGCCGTAAGAACTGCTCAGTTGCTCTCAAATGTAGAAGAACCCGCAGGTGTCCTGTGCGTGAAGAGCATCGCAAGCGTGTCTAGCAGAGGATCAAGGTGGTGACGAGGAGATAGCAGTTGCTGGGCCCGACTGAGCACGCCTGCGAAGGTAGCTTCGAGGTCTGAAACTTGGAGAGAAGGCAAGAGTGGTTGACGGATTCCGCGAGCTTCAACAACAACGCACCGCCCGGACCTCTTCAAAGATGTCTGACAATTCTCGATGACCATCTTGGCTGCAAAGATGGTGGAAGCTTCGCAAGCGACTTCAAGACCCCAACTTCCAGCTCACGCGCTCACGGGCCAATGCCGCTTTCAGGAACATAGGTCATTATGACCTGTGTTTTCAGACCTTTTCGAAGAGCAGCTCTTTACTCCCTCCTAACCTGTACAATCTCATTGAGCTCGCCGGACGTATCTGGTATACGTCTGATACTGCAAGCATCACAGCCTTACAAATCGTCCACATCTTAACCATGCGCGTCACCACCTTCAAGATCCTTTCATTGGCTGTAACGCTGTCTACTGTACAAGCTGTGGCTAGAGTCAGCAACAGCGAGCCACTCCGACGCTCTGAGTCTATACAAGTCAAGGTCTGGGAGTGTTCGAATAGCGGACCTACCAGTGCTGGGACCCAGGAGTGCATCACTTACTTTGTGAGCATTACTCGCCATGCTAGTACTGCAATTCGGATTTTGATATATCTCTGTGCAGAAAGTCGGAGCTCCAGAGAGCGGTGTTAAGAAAGCTGAATGCAAAGATAAGAAATGTGTCATTCCTGACGATGGCTGTATGACCGTAAGTGGCATAACTCGAAGAGCTTCCCTTACTCACCTGTTGTTCCTTCACCTGCTCGCCGAAACAGAACTGGGTCAGCGAGACATATGGCTGCGTAGGCCCCACAACCTCACTTCACAAGACACCTGAGAACTACTGCAATCTCGGAGCTAAAGCTACGGACTCGGGCTGCGTCTGCCAAGATGGATTGGTGGCTAGTACCGAAGGAGAAACTTGCGTAGCACCTCCGAATGTTCCGCATCCTAATGGAAGCTGCAGCAGTCCTACTGGTTTCTGCCAGGGTTCATAAGTATAGGGCTCGTTAGACTTTCCTTCAGACATGCTGGCGTGTACTGGAAGACAGAAGCATACGTATGGCCGTGCATCGCGATTCAGTTGACTTTCTATGCAATCAAGCCTGTTCTCTGATAGTCGTCGATTGATGTTTGTGAGCAGTGCTTCGCGGTGCTGACCTTTGCCTTTCGACGATGCCTAGCGCCAGCTTGCCTATACAAGACCCTCACCTGGTGCATTCAAGCTTGCACACGACACATCCCGCATTGATTCAGCGGCAAGGACACCTTAGACTGACTTCCCTGCTGCTTTCACTGTTCTGCATTTCGATCTGTGACTTCGCAAGACGATAGCCCAGTCTGGTCTGCAACGAACATCCTTTGTTGCCTTCTCAGCTCGTTCCTACAACGACATACAAAGCAGACACTAGAACCCTCGTCTCGCTGCCTCGGTATTAGGACTCAATAAGGGGAAACGGATCTCAGATATCGATACGTTGGCTATCTTTCGATAACATGCGATCTGACGTCATCATGAATGAGGAAAGGAGAAGATCTGAAGGTACCTCTGCCAGACCAAAAAAGAGCTTTCCGCGCCTGTCCGTCGGCCTTGAAAACCGCTCGCGAAAACAGAAAGGGCAAGACGGAGCAGACTCGACATCTTGGCCTGCTACAGCGTTCAGACGCTCAGAGCTTGAAAAACACTTTGGCTGCCATTGACATATCCTCCACCGCATACGCGGGATCTTGGGATAGTTTACGCGTTCCCTAACAGGACGACCTGTTCAGGACGACCTGTCTCACGCTATGCTGGCCTCTGTACGAGGTGACAGCTGTAGCCATCATCCAAATACTGCAGTCAGCCAAGATCGCGCCGCGAGGAGAGTATATGCTTTACCGAAGTGGCATTCTGATTTCTGGAATGGCACAGCGTACTCCAATGCTCCGTCGGCCTTTCGAACTCATACTGAACATACCGCTCCGCGAGATTGACTCAGACCAGGCAGCAAGCACCATGGTCTTGCCAGACATCGCGACACGATGGTTTAGCTGATAGCACTATACGATACTGCTCATATCGCTCTCGAGGAGAAGGGGCTCAGAGGTCCTGTGCGTGGAGAGCTCGCAAGCGGGTCTGGCAGAGATCTCGAAGCCTTGTCGGTTGAGGAGGTCAGCCAAGCCAGAGACGTTCAACCAGCTCCGAAAGACGGAGTTTTATAAAGTGAATGGTAGGGAGTCGAGAAGTAAGAAGGTGCGATTCTGCCTTGTCATTCACGTCACGCTCGGACCTCTCGGATCTGGTCCGCGCGTTGCCGGTGCAAATGCTGATGAGAGCAGCAAGGCTTACACCAAGAGGATTACCATCAAATGACGCGAACGATTTCAGTGATAGAGCGAAACGACGTGCTAACCAGGGTCGTCTCCACGCTGGCTCATCAGCAAAAGAAGACCAAGTTGCTTTCTCCTGACGTCTATGCTTTCGACTTTGCCCGTTTTTGCTACAAGGGCCCCATTGACTCATGTATCGTGGCATCCTCGCCCTAATGACAATAGCTCGATTGGATCGCCCCTGCGAGTAATGTCATTATATGGAAGAAAAGGAGAGAAAGAAGAAGAATGAAGAACGCGGCATATCTCTGTCAGATCTAGCAGTCTTCCGGACAGGAAACTGTGCCTCTAGATGAGCATAGAGGCCTGCGAGAGGAAACGAAAAGAATCGAGAGGGGTCTTGGCTGAGCTCCCGACTATCTCTCGCTGTGCGGGACCTCTTGAATAAGAGAGAGAGAATACGAATACACCCTTGTGCTCATGCCGCCAGCATCTTCTCCGCCTCTTCCGCAATTTCCAGTAATTTAGCTCTCTCAATAAGCGTGATTCTGCCTCTGGTCTCCACACCGAAATCTTCTCCACTCCCCATGGCGTTTCTATCCGGTGCATTTGTATACTTAAATTCCATCCATCCTTTACTACCCTCCACAGCATGTTTCGCTAAAAACTCATCTTCGAGATGATACAAGAAGGTATCGGAGGAAGGAGATATATTGTCGATTGCCATACTGTCGGAGGAGTTTGTGGTGGTGGGGGGTTTCTTGGACTTCTTCTTCTTCTTTTTGGAAGGTAGGGAGATGGAGGTTTCGTCTTGTGGGAAGTCGTCGGGCGTAGCTAGAAACACGCGGGAGATGAAGAGGAGATGAGTGAATGAGAATGCGGAGCCCTACCAGATACACAAATCAGTCATCTGGATCCGGCTCCTCAGAAGGAAGGGAAAAGCATGGACGTACGGCCGCTTGCATTTCTGGGTCGAGGGTCCTGTATAGAGCAGGCACGACTTGCACGGGCATGTTCACGAGCCGCTCATGGAGGACTACTGCTATACGATTTGAAGGATGGTTTAATGCATTTGTAAGAGTGGAATTGCTGGATGTCTTGCCGAGGAGATATGAGCGCAGGGAAGCGATGTAGGGTTTGTCCTGCCCAAGAGTACATTAGCTAACGTAGGTAGTAGAGATGTATGATGGACATACTGCACTCCACGGGAGAACGCCAATGAATGCGAGGGGGTCGCCTTGTTCACCATCAGATTTGACTGTGCTTCCCACTTCTTCTTCCTGCTCTATCAGGTGATCTGCGATACCCGCTACATCTAGTTCTTTCGCATCGTGAGATAGTAGCTGTGTGGTCAGGTTCTTTACAGCTTGATAGTCTGATTCGATAAAGCCGAAAAAGTCGAGGTCGACATTGACGAAGTCCTGGTAAAGACACTCTCAGATGAGCGATACTGTCATAGTGGGTTCTGTGGAGTTAGCACACGATGTCTGAGCCAGAATCAGAGTCTTCATTCTCGTCGTCGTTGTCAGTTTTTGATGCCTTGCGCTTCTTCTGCTTCTTCTTCTCAGCTGCTGCTGGCCTGCTGGAGGATGCTACGAGCTGTCCTGCGTCGAGCTTGACTGCTTTGGTGGTGGCAGCTGGTTGCATGGTGTGATTGCTCGAGATGTCAAGAAGCAGCAAGCTGACTGGAAGCGCAAAAAGCGTGACCTCGAGAAGAAGCGCGAGCAGAGCTGATGAAACGGCTGTTGGGGAAGTAGAGCTAATCTACAGTAACAACAACGACAAGGATGTCAAAGAGGACAGATCATCATCGTCACTTCTTTGGTGATTTCATGCTGGATCAGATCTGCATTTGTCATGCATTCAACATCTATCTCCTACGCGGTGCCTAGTTAGCTGGGAGAGAAGCATCACTCTACTCTAACTACATCATCCATCTCAAGTAGTCCTCCCCCTCCATGTCGGGCTGATCTCCTGCGTCACGCCGTTCCTGGCCAGCAAACAAAGCACAACGGTCGCGATTGAAATCCATCAGCCAGCAATTATGAGCAGCCCCTGGTCCAGCTATGTTCCTCAGCTGCAGCCAGTAGTTGAGTACGCCCAGTGGACAGCAAGAAGGTTCCTATTCCAACAACATACAATGAATGACCAAGTATCACCGCCTGCATCCTCTTCAACGACAGACTTTGGCGCACTCCTGGCGTATGATCCTCAGAGAACAGCCGCAAACACAGGGTACAGATATACACTCAGACAGAATGGTCTCAGCGCAAATGAACGCGAGATCATCCCTCTCGGTGCTAATACCGGCATCGCCGGTGCGTGATCTCAACACACTCTGAATATTGTCGGAGTTGTCCTCACTCGTCTTTGATTGATTGATTGCAGGCAAGGACAGACACACAGTCGTGCACGAGCTCAACAGGCTACGTAATGCCAAATCTACAGCGAGGAGGAAACGACTGGCCGCAATGACCGGGTGCGCAACTTTGGTCGTCAGCGCCGCAACAGGATGGATGTGAGCGGCTTCCTTTTTTCTTCTCTTATTATCCATCTGACACCATGCTCAATGCAGGCTGGTCTGCGATGTCATCTCACTGATTCGGCAAACAAGCATAAGACCGCCCGACACGCTTCGCGAGGGTTTTCTAATCGCAAACCTCTCTACACGGCTCGTCATCTTCTTTGCCCAATTCACAATCCTCATATGGTGTCGCTATGCGCGGCGTCCCGAAGCAGCAGGGTTTGCGAAACCCTTGCTCCTCACCGCTGGTCTATGTCTCTTCCTCCATCTCACTCTGTCTATCATCAACCTCTTCCTGGTCCTGCTGTGGAGAGCATCGCCTGTCCCTGGAAGAAGTGTAAGAGATAGGCTGGAATGGGGCGTGGACCTGCTCTGGCAGCTTGGAGATCCAGCGAAATTCACAGCCCTGCCTTATGGATCGGACGCAGCGGGTGCACAAGTCCCCTGGATAGCAGCGGCGTGTGTCAGGCTATTGGTGGTGCTGATCGTGGGGGTGAGTCTCCTCTCAATCTCGGAGATCTAGATGATCACTACTGACAGTGAATAATGCTTGCAGACTGCCTGGATCCACCTTATTCGCCTCTTCAATCGCTCCATCATCACATGCAGTATCGTCGACCCCAACCAAGCGCCCAACGAATACATGCAATCCCTTCTGGAAAAGCACTCCGCAAACATCGTCACTTTAGACGACTCGACTCTCGTCGCACGCACAGCATATGATCCTCTGAATGGTACTCAGCACGAGTACTTACCGCCCATGCCTGAAAGAAGGCAATTGATGCGGACTGAAGACGAGGAGGAATATGCGAGTCTGAAGAAAGGGCCACCGACAAGTCTTGGTGGGATGGTAATGGGCGCTATAGGGTGGCTGTTCGGCGCGAATAAATACGAAGGTGTCAAAGAACGCCCTATGAGTTCGTATAGGAACAGCATGGTCTCGATAGAGAAGGGAGGTAGCAGTCCGTATGTCCGGCAGCATGCACAAGATGAGGAAGATGAAGATGATGCTTGGACAGTCAATGATAGGAGTCTCTTGGATGACAGATCTGTTAGAGCGTTGAACAGAGGTGCAGCAGTGGAGGACCCAGATGCAAACAGCTGGAACCCATTCGTGATCGGCAGAAGATGGTTCTCTGCTCCAAACATGGCAGAAGCAAATCCTTCCGCTCCAACGAAGACCATCTCCAAAGCAGAAACAGCAAGCTCACGCTCAGAATACTACGACTCAGCAGGCTATACATATAAATCTCCCTTCGCGAATAACCCTCTTCATCCAGATTACATCCCTCTTCCCCCTGCTTCTTCTTCAAGACCCGCCTCATCAGCTTCTTCAATCACCATGATTGGGAATTCGAAATCTGCACCTTCGGCGCTGGCGGATGTACAGACGTACAAGAGCCTATTCAACGACCTCTCCTCTCCTTCTCGGAAAAGAACACAGAGTAATGACTCTTCAGCTTCTTCCTCTTCAGCTTCATCATCATCAGCAGCATATCGCGCTAAACCACTACCTGCGATCGCTACCTCGGCGTTTACAGAACATCTAGAGAACGCGCCTGCGAATATACCATCCACTTCGAGCTGGTCCATCTCGGGAACGAACCATATTGTGCAGTATGATCCGGACGAATCGTTCGAGATTCAGGATGAAGAACTCGCCATGGCTGGGAACGGTCACCAGAGGACGAGCAGTGGCAGCATAGTCTATGTCAGGATGTCGGATGGAAGGTAAAGTGACTTTTACTACCCTCAGCTGATTGGGCGATGAATGGCTGATTGGGGAAGTAATGTGCTCAGGCTCGTCAGGAAATTGTCCACTATCATCTCGGAGAACTCGAGAGAAGCAAGTCTAGCAAGCACCAATGCCACTCCAGAACGCATACACAAACCTCTTCCCAAACCTCGTTAAATCATCCTCTCTCTCTCTCTGTCCTTATCCTGTTTGGTTTTTCCCCAATTATCGCTTCGCTCGTATTCGTTCGCAACGCATGCTCTTAGATCATTACATCTTCGTTAATTTCTGTCTTCTTCATACCGCGTCGCAGGACATTCTAATCCTTAATCCAGGCAAGCATCACGATTTACACGATGCTTTCATTGGCTTTGCTTAATAAATTACAGCTGTTTCATTCTTACCTAGCACACGTATATACGCCGCATGCGCATCTTAATCGTTTTGTACATAATATTTCCAGTCGTTTCACAGTCGTCTGTTTGCTGTACGCAAGGATAGTCATAGTCACGCCCTACATAGAAAACCGTAACTGTATATCAGTCCACCATACTACGATTCCCTTTCTCCCTAATTTCCTATTTCTACTTCGCTCTTTGCCAATTCTCGACACGATGAACAACGCGAATCTACTCAAGACGCCCTTCCCGGCAGCCTACCTTATCCCAGTGTTCGTAACAGAATCAGAAGAAGCCTACTTGCTAGGGAAGATTGAAGAAGTCGGAGGGACACCCGTGGAAGAAGAAGCGCCTGAGTGTACCGGCGATGACGCGTTGAATGGAACAAGTACTTCGAGCTCTACGAGTCCCAGGAAATTCAAGAGCAAGCCTACAGGATGGAAAGAAGTCAAGGGGAGAAGGTATGCAGCGAATGTCACTGCAGGTGCAAGGTCATGCTGATTTGCTTTGCCGAAAGGTCGATGTATTGGGGTGCGAGCTGGACGCAAGCATGTCGAATTATGCTAAGCTGATGTATACGACAGGCGGATCTATCCTTTCCAAAAGTAACGCCCTCGTCCCTCTACCTCTGCCCTCCTTCATGCAAGGTCCGCTTCTTTCTCCAGTGTTCCCTGCCCATTCTGAGCCGTACTATGACCAGATCAATTTCCGAACATCATTACTAGAGTAACAGAAACGGGGGCTTTCGAGGGCTCAAAGCAAGGCAAAGCGAACCACGTGAGTCCGTTAACGAAGGTAGAGAGAGGTAGCTTACTGAGGACATATAGATTCTGGTGAATGAGTGAGTAGATATCTCTTGACAAAGGAGCAGGGCCAAGCTCACGGAAGGCAGAATGTAGATACCTACCGGGTCAGGGCATTTTCGTGAGCTGAGTTCGCAACTTAGGAGGCACTTAGCTGAGAAAGTCTGCAGCCACATCAAGATGGACCAGCCTACTTTCCAACTGTCGCAACACTCAGTCTGGGCTCCCATACTATCCTCGACATCTTCGCATATTCGGAGGATGAAGACGCGCCATCAGCTGAAGGCGACTCGGCTACGCAGCAGTCACGCGCATACAATCCAGAACCCATCTTCTCGATACTCTTACCGCGGCGGTCCCTCTTCATCCTTAAAGAAGAACTTTACAAGGGCCATCTTCACGGAATTGCAGAACGAACAGCCGATTCATTGGATCAACTCAAAAAGTGCATTAATTGGGAAGATGTCAGCTCGAGAAGGAGTAGATGGGAGATGGGAGACGAGGCGGATAAGGTGGATCATTGGGACAGAACTCGCAGAGTCAGCCTGACGATGCGATCCGTAGAGAAGGTGCTCAAGAATGTGTTTGGGCGGTGAAGGGATCATCATGCAATGCACGACGTCTATTCTGCTACATCTTCTTGCGATTGCTGCTCCGCTTTCTGAACCACGCCTTGCAGATAGACTGATGTCTTGGGACCTTCCCACACTTCCGGCTTCCATATCCTCAATTTCCCTTCTTCTTCACTTAAGCTCTGCTTGCACATCTGCACAAACATCTGCCTCTCCGGTACAGCAGGCGCTTTCGTCTTCTTGGCAGCGACAATGACGAGCGCTACTCTTCCACCTTTATCGATAGTACTCTGCGCGCGCTTGAGTTTGTGCGTCAAGTCGTTTACGCTGACTCCCCACGTTACTTGTATCTCCTTCTCCTCTACATTTGTAATCTTCTTGCGCACTTTCTGCTCTTTGGCTTTTTCTTTCGCTTTCGTGTACGCTTCTTTCTTATTGACTACTTTGCATACCGCGTACGATGCCCGAGGTGTACCAGCTCTCAGATTCAACTCTGCCGCTTCATCCTCCGCCATCAATTGCTCATCGACTAGAAGCCAGAAATGAGCTGTTGGCCTTCAGAACCGCAATACTTGGCAGCTCACCTTGAAGAAGCCACATGGTTGACGTATCTACTTCCCGCAACACTCTCTGCTTGGACCGGATCTCACTCAAGCCTCCTCCTTCAGCGACGACCTTGATCCACGCATGTCGGATGTCTTCATTTCGCAGCTGCCGGACTGCAGCTCGAAGCTTTGTCGACGTCGATAGAGAGGCAGCTTGCGAGTATCCGCAGCAGCATTTGCCTGTCGTTCTACGCGGAGCGAGACGAGCTCGCGATGTGCTTGCTATCGCATTACGAAATGACATGTCGCAAGAAGATTAAGGGGGACATCAATTTGGGGAGGGACGCAATTTCTATGTTTGTTTCTACGATCTACTGCATCTAAGACTTCTTATACTTTCCGTCCATAGTCTGCAAGCGCGACTTCCGCTCAGCTCCGGCCGCTACAGGAAAGCGCTTCTCCAGCCAGTCAGCTAGCTGATCTATAGCTTCTTCCCGCGTATGGCCCCAATGCTTCCATACCAGCACATCATGAGGAGCGTCCGGCTGCCAGACTATCTAATCAGCTTGTTCCCCCCTGCAAATCGCTTTCATGCCTACTGTTTCGGTGTATGTGACGGCAGCTTCGCCTAGTGTGTCCTGCATTCGCTTGACCAAAAATCGTATCTCGTCTCGGATCATCTCAGCTTCTCCGGCTGCACAGTAGGTTTGCGGGAAGCCAGCAAACGATTTGGGGTCTATGTTGAAGTGGCTCCCAGGACTGAGATAAGGTGATTGAATAACTAGGATGAATTTTTCTATCAGTTCTTCAATTCATTATTGTCGCTAACAAACATACTTGAGGGAGAGTGTCCCTTCGTAAACTGAGCTATTGCAGCATCGCCCAGAGCGCCCGTTATCTTGTGACTCGATCAGCTTGTCACAGACCACCTGAATGGTCGTGGAAAGCTTACATAGTCTGAATACTTATTCGTGAACAGGCTAGACCCCTCTTGGCAGTGTGACTTTGTCATGTCAACCCAGGGGCTCAGCAATATCAACGCAGCAGGCATAGGCAGAACCCCTTCATCGCGAAGATAGCGTGTAAGAGCTAAGATGAGGTTACCTCCCGCAGAATCGCCGCCGATGATGATTCTTGACGGCGGGATCTTGCAGTTTCGCACTAAGTACGAATAGCCTGCCAGCGCATCGATGACTGGAAGAGAATGATTCAGTTAAGAGCATCGCTATAAATGTCGCGTCATGCGAGACTTACGAGCTGCTGGGAAGGGTGCTCTGCCTGCCAAGCGGTAGTCTACGGACAAGACTCGCTTGACAGGTGTTCTGTCCACCATCTCTTTGGCGATGATAGATGTAGCATCATCTTCGTGGCTTGATCCAAACTTGTAAGCGCCTCCATGCTATATGCAGATATATCAGCTTCATCTGGGCGAGCGGGTATCCCCGGCCCCGCTCACGAAGAACAACATGATAAGATCATCATCAGTCTCGGACAAAGGCTGAAGCTCTTCATTTCTATCTCGCTTCTTGCCGGTGAACCAGTACGCTTATGCCCTGTGTCAGTCCTCAGGCTTGCGCGTTCGCATAGCAGGGACATACCTGGAATGGGACGCGGTCGAACTCCTCGCACTTTAGCATCGGATGATTTCAAGCCGCCTACATTATCAGCAGACTCTCGGATGAACCCCTTAAGTTCTGCTATATCGAGGGGTGGAAGCGTTACAGTGTGGGAGAAAGCAAGCTGATTTGAGGGTATGGATGGCAGATCGATGTCTCGAGCGAATGTGACGTTGAAACGAGCAACGATGTTCATGGTCCAACGGAGAGTCTCGACGAGCATCTGCTGCATGAGTGTCCATGATTGACGGCTACGCGTAGCGGGCTGAGCGGGAGCATCGGTCACAAAATTCTGACGATGTGGAGGACGTGAAGAGCCTTACGAAGAGGGAGTACTTTATGATGCAATACGGCAGCTTCGCGGTCAAGACCACAGTAGACCAGAGCAGGAACGGTACAGCGAGGCTGTCAGTATCAGATCAGTCAACATGGCGAACAGGGAACGCCAGGAAAATTGAATTGTCACAGAGCATTCATCGCGTGCGTGCTACGGCGATCAGGTCAAAGCCAGATAGGGATATCGATGCATGAAGGTATAAGGACAGCAAGAGATGCCAGCGCAGCCTTGTTGCATGTACGAATGTGACCAGATCCAGCAGAAGGAGTAAGTCTAAGTCAAAGCATGCGAGACGATGACTTTCAAATCCAAGCCAACATCGTCTTTCATATTTCAAGGCCAGCTCTTTCCCGCTAGATGCGTGGATGCATCGGTTCCAGCGAATATCGGCGACTGCGCAGACGCTGAACGCGCAGCTGTTTGAGGATGAACGCATCATCGTCGAAACGCCGGGCGTCGGGCTCTACGATGGGTAAGGAGAAACAGCTTCAAATGCAAGAAGTTACATTGACGTTCTTATACGTACTGATTGTTAGCAAGGAGAAGACGATAGCCTTCGACAGCGGGCGGCTCTTTCTTACATCGCATAGGCTGGTCTACCTCGATGCAGCCGAGCCACAGCGCAATTCGCGATATTTGGATCTGAAACATGTAAAGCAGACAGAATACTGGGTCGGCTTTATGAAGAGCTCGCCCAAGATCACGCTTGTCTTGGGTGATCTCGATACAACCGAAGAGACCAATGGCTCGCAAGAAGCTCTTTACGACGATGAGAGCTTGCATCCCTCTGCTCAGACTTGGACGTGCCATATCTGCGGTATGCAGAACCCCGCCAGTAAAGGCAATAAGTGCTCCCTGTGCGGCATCAGGAAAGCCGATGGTATCCCTACAACACCATCTTCTACCCGGCCTTTTACAGCCAGTGGACGTAATGGCACCACTACGCCTCCTCAGCCACCAGTTGACACGGGAAACTTGATCTCTTGTCCGTCTTGCACCTACCTGAATCACCCCTCGATGGTGCGGTGCGAGATGTGCGAGTCGCCTTTAGGCACTGCCACCGCAAAGCCTTCTCGTCCTTCTACGCCATCATCTCGACCAGCAACGCCAGCTCTGTCCGGTCAAGCGACACCTACCTTCGTCCGTTTGAGCTTCAGGAAAGGCGGAGTTCAAGCTTGTTATGCTGCATTGAAGAAAGCTTTGCAAGCGAAAGAGTGGGTGGTCGACAAGGACAGCCGACGTCGAAGCGTGCCACCTGTAAGTGGTAGCGAAATTGATCCTTCGACTGGCCATCGAACGACGACTGCAGGCATAGATGGGCTTCTGCGGACGATAGATCTAGATGCTAGGGACAGAGAAGATGACATGCAGGACGCGCTGTCAGATCTCGAAGCTTTGATGGCCCGAGCAAAAGAGATGGTAAGCTGGTAGGACCGCTCATTTATCGTACTGACCTGACATGTACTCTCAGGTCGCACTGGCAGAATCACTCAATGCAAAAGTCATCGAAAGCTCCGTGGAGGACGGCGACGCCAATGACCAAGCGAGCAATGCAGTCAAGCGCTCGCTTGCCTCACTAGGCTTGAGTACGCCAGCAGTCACGCCAGACATGATGCGGGACGAACAAGAATACCATCGTCGACTGGCGAAGGAGCTTGCGACTGTCCTGCTTGGATCTGGAAAAGGTGCCGAGCCGATTATGCAGGATGGCAAATCGCAGAAAGGTCTAGTAGGCTTGGACGAGATTTGGTGTATGTGGAATAGAGCAAGAGGGGTCGGTGAGTATTCTACCTACACGTTTGTGTCTGCTGAGGCTGATTGCTTCGACAGCCCTCGTTTCTCCTAAAGATCTAAAACAAGCTTGCGCTTTCCTGCCTGGCGTATCTAACCCTCCGATACGACTGCGGACCTTCAAGTCCGGTCTAACTGTCCTTCATACTCCTTACTTCGAAGAGGCCAGCTTCGTCAAGCGATTCCAAAGCGCCCTCGAAACTACAAGCGGCGAGGAGGAAGTGCCAGGCCTAGCCAATATGGAGATTGCACGCCTAGAAGGCATCTCTATGACATTGACCCAGCAGATGTTGGAAACGCTGGAAGAACGGCCATGCGCGCCATTCGTGCGGGACGATGGCGACTTGCGAGAAGGGACCAGATGGCAGGTCAATAATTTCGAGCAGCTAGAGAAGGCGTGGAATATTGCCGGGAGTTGGAGTAGATAGGAGCACTGATAGTTTTTGACCAGTGTTGTTGTGCTATTGCCCCAAATGGAGAGCTACTTCGGCTTGCAATGCCAAATTTGGACGTCTGCAAGTTGGTGGACCATTGCGAGGTCTACTCCTGCATTTCTTGCCATTGCGAAGAAGCCCTCGTCGCCGATAACTCGGTGTTTATAGGTCACAAAGGCTTGCGCTTGGCCTTTACATGCTGCGAACACGTCCAGCAAAGTCTGCAGGAAATCTTGATGCGACTCGTGATTGTATAGCACGTCGGAAGCCAAAATCACAATGTCGCCATTGTGCTGCTTGACTATGCCTGGCAGATCCTCGCCCCAGCGAAGCGCTTCAGAAGAAATGGACAGATGCGAATTGGCGGAGAGAGTTTCTGCAAGAGTGGTTACGACTATCTCCAATATGTCAGTCGCCAAGATTGTCGCCGCCTCTGGCACAGCTATGGCTGTCGCCAGAGAGATGAGACCGCATCCAGCTCCCAGCTCGAGGAAGAAGGCTCCGGACCTGGCTTCTGGTGAGAGGTAGGAATCCAGCTGCTGATTCAGGAGGAAGGAAGCCATGACGAGGGATGAGTGCCATAGGTGATCCCCGATTACATGCATAGACGGTCGTTCCATAATTCGCAAAGGAGTCTTGGCTCCCGGCGGATAAAGCAGCACCTCTGTGTGCCTGACTGATACCATGTCAGTCTTTAGCATTGATAGAGTGTCAAAAGATCGGTAGCACCTTTATCCTTGTTAAGGCTCAAAAAAGCAGGCTTAATCTGAATAGGCTCCGAGCACGCGCGAAGCATAAAGAAGTTCTGCTCATGGCTTTCCAGATGTACGTAGGCTCTCTCTTGAAGTAATAAGCAGAGATTGCGACTCGACGGTTGTAAAGAAGCGGTATCCTTGCAAGCGATGGGATCAAGCGATATACACAGTCTGAACGGCTGGAGGGGCGCTTTCGTAACAGACCGGCGCCGTAAGAGAGCTTTGAAGGAATGGAACGTAGTGAAGGCCGAATCTATGCTCAGATGTGTGGACTTAGATTTCTCTTCTACAATTTCGTATTCTGCACTTTCTTGCAAGCAGAAGTCGTCCGCAAAGCATTGCAGGCGGACTATAAGCAGGAGTCAGCTACGACCCTCACATCTTCAGGCTTCAGAACGCACGCCCAAATGCGCCGTAGTCTGGCAAAGGAGCGCCGACATCATCGGTTATAGAGAGCGCGAGCTCGAACGGGACATTCAGATGGACAGCAGAAGGAGGTAGCTTGATGAACCGGATGCAATGTATCTTGTCCAAACTTTCAGCCATATCGCATCTTTCGACAAGTCGGGCTGAACTTGACAGGCGTTTCTTCTTCTCCTTCCTATACCTGCACGGGCTACTAGCGGTGCATCTACACCGTTCTAATGCACACATGATACGGTGAAGACGCACCTATCGCAAACGCGAAGCTGGGACCATCACCACTGCCGCCTTACCATTTTCTCGTGACCTGGATGACATCGAACAGCAAATGCCTATGCTTAAGCTTTATTTTCCCTACCCTACGAATCTTGGGTATATGTAACGTATTCCGTGCAAATCTATGAAGCTCGTAGCTTGTTCGACAATTCCATTCCCCTGCTTGCTTGCGAGTCCACTTTCGTCTGACGAGACACGTCTCTTTGTACCCTCCGTTCAACAAAGTAGCAAGCTCTCCCTGCTTATCTGGTTCGGCCACTAAGCAAAGCTGCCATGGAGGGATCAATGGAGGGAACCTACCAATATCCGTACCAAAAATGGGAAGACTACGCGCCAGCACCGAAACCAACTGTATGCAGTATATGCCTCTAGGCTAGTCATAGCTGACCTTGCGCGATATAGGCCGACTTGCGCGAACTGGCGAGAAGCTACTTACTGTCAGCACATGGCCCCAATCAGCCTGTTCCCACAGATGAGATAGCACAGAAGATTGCGGAGAAGTTTTCGTATGTTAGAGGATCCGCTTGCCATTTCCTGGCTGACTTACATCCGGCAGCGAGCTTCGATACAACAAAGGCGAAAGATGGGAGGTCAGCACGAACTTTGTTGCCTGACAGACTGCTCCTGCTAAGTGATCAACCACAGAAATCTCTCAAAGAGCGACTTCGAACTTTTTACTGCTTCAGCGGACATACTCAGAAAGGATCAAGGGTCATAAGATACGCGTGTGACCCTACAGTCGCGCCGGATCTGAAACGTATACAACAAAAACGTAAACAGGGCTCTTCAAGTGTCACACCGGGTCCTTCTACACGGACTCAGTCGCCCACGCCTCAGCTGGATAGCCCGGCATCGACGAGGCCAAAGAAGAAGAGGAAGAAAGCAGATAAGCCTCTCCTCTTAGCCTTGAACCTCCCTGCTACAACACCAGAGCCACCAACGATAGCAATAGAAGCAGAACAGGCTCCTGGTCAGCAAGACGGTCATGGGGAGGTAGCTGTGCAAATCCCTGAGGACGATGTCGGCATTGTTAAGGAGGAGCCGAAAACACCATTACCTCGAACAGAGCCAGTACACCATCCGCCAATCGATGTCGCTTTGACACCGCCCGACCAGCCCACCGCGAACGGCTTCAGCTTTGATACTTCTGTAGTCTTCGAGTACAAAGATCGTAATCTGGAGAGTAGCACCTTCTATGGCATGCAATGTGGTCCATACATCATCAAACGGAGACGAAGGGATTCTCAATTTCCGCTAGCACCCGTAAGTAGCGAGGCGGTCAGTCAGCCTTCTGGATTCTGACAAATATGTGTGCAATCAGCTTCTTAAATTGGTGAGACTCGCTTTCGGACCAAAGACGAAAGGCGAAGCTGCGCAGAAGCTGGTTGATCAAGAAGAGGAAGACGATCTGGCCAGTATGCTTTTGTCTAAACGTACGTGTAGGCAAGAATGTTAAGCAAGGTATAGGCTGATCCACCAATTGCACAGGGACCATCTCATACGCTTCTTTGGCGAACATCCGAGCGCTGGCCGTAGAATGCAATCTCCTACCCTTTCTTTCTCCCCTCTTAACGGACGATCTACCGGATCTTCCTGAGGATCACCCAATCTCCCGGCCCATTCCTGCAGGGATATTCGCAAAAGACCTGATCTGCCGATACTGCGATCATGCTTGTATAAGCAGAAGCGAGTTAAGAAGACATCTGATTATGAATGCTGGAGCTTGTCAGCTAGAGCAGGCTGGACATCTATCTACATATCAAACGCTCCTCGAAGCCGATCTCGGAACGATACAGAAGAGGCAGCATGGCCATTCGGACGACGCTTCGTTCCGGCATGCAGACTTGGCCCATTCGCCTGAATACCAACTGGTATTCCAAGAACAACAAGAAGCCGAAAAGGCTGCCAAATGCGAAGGAAGCAGTCTACAGCCTAGCCTTCTGTATTGGTCACCAGCGGAGAAGGAACGCTTTTTCTTTGCGCTAGAAAGGTACTCGCGTTTTCGACCTGATATGATAGCAGATCATGTCAAGACCAAGACTATCGGCGAGGTGTCTGCCTATCTGAGCGTCCTAGAAGACGGTCTGTCCCTTCTAGATACCGCAGGGTCCGATTCTCGTAGTCGACCCGCCGCACGAGAGATGTCTGAACAATGGGTAGCGAACGAGGAGACCTTAGCAAGCGATGTTGCTGTATGGGAAATCTTCACCGGTCAAGCCAGTCAAATTCCTTGGGAGAAACGAGACTTTGCGCAATTGGCAGCTCTGCAACAACCTGGGAGAGCACACTGCGAGCAATGCCCTAGAGGTGCCTGTGATGCTGCTTGGCCGATCTGCGGGAGGTGTACCGACCGTCGGCAGCCTTGTCACTGGATCAGAGGCTTCCATCCTCAAGCCCTGCTTGAGCACTTGGGACAGTAAATTTCTTCGCTTGGTTTTATTATTAGACCGTCATGCTAATTAATATTGTTTTTACAGCATCAAAGCAGCTTTGGCACCACTGGGCAAAGTACCTGCGCCATCACAAGAACAGGACGCGACTATTCTACGCACCAGCATGATGCAAAGTTTATCGTGGCATCAGCTCTTAGCACTCAGCTATCAGCAAAACGACGACCAAGGACTTCCAATCGATGTAGAGCGGACCTGGTCGGCAGAGGCTCTACAGTCTGCGACTTCTGGACAAGCAGAGAAGAAAGGCTTCACGCGCAATGTGCTATCGCAACTTTTGCAAGAAGCTGGACTGTCCTCGCTTGCCAGCGAAAGGAAAGAGAGGATTTACAAAGCTATCAAACGGGATCAGAAACAGGATGAAACGAAAGGCTTACCTACAGCCGCTGAACTACGGCAGTATGACCGAACCGAAAACGTTAAAGCCAAAAGATCCATTAAACACGTCAACATCAAGAAAGCCTTGCGCTGGCAGGATCTGCCCGTTTCAGATTCTAGCGATACACGCTGGCAGAAGAAGAAAGAGTTAGCTGGAATACAGGATGAAATTCATCTTGCCGCAAGACAGCTGCATCTTACGGGAATGAGGGTGGATGCGCTAGGCCCGACAGCCGAGATGTTCGATTTAGGCAAGATGGCTTTACTTTTGGAGTGCGTGAACACTCCTTTGTGTGGTAGCTTGGAATCACACTGATCCGCCCTTTGACAGCTTCCATCGTCTTGGGAGCGATGACGATGGATGTATATCCAAAGCGGCCATCGATGTGTTATACGATATCCTCAAATGCTATGTTCGCAAAGTCGTTGCAATAGCTGTGAATCTGCTGGAAGCTCGTCATGCAAGCGAAGAGTGGAGCGTAAGCAGTATACTTCGCAGTCATGAAGACGCTTGCTGATGCTCATAATCCTGCAGAACAAACTGAAGCGGAAATGCATGGAAGAGGCCATTAGTCAATGCAAGCCGGCAAGAACAGATTTGAAGGGTGACAACACATCAAACCTCGACAACCCCTTCGAGCCTCCTTGTATAGACTGGTACAGTGGGAGCACCTTCAGTGTCTTCGGCAGCGACCTCGATATCATCTCAACTGGAGAATTCGGAGACACCGAGTTAGCAGCAGAAGATTGTGATAGCCAGGATCTATCGTCTTCAGAAGATGAAGAGGATGACAACGCAGAAGAAGAGGAAGAGGAGGTAGAATTAGAAAAGCAGATGGACGAGAAAGATCAGCTTGAAGATCATCTGTACGAGGAGAGACTGTGGATGCTTTTCAGATCACGCGACAAGCGAGACGAGGCTGACGCAGAAGAGGAAGATGAGGATGAAGAGGATCGACGCGAGCGGATGAACCTGGAAGAGAATGATGAGGAAGAGGAAGAAGCAGACGAAGAAGAGGAAGATCGAAGGCGATCAGAGGTTGAGACGACCGATATAGGAGAAGAAACGGAAGACGGTCTCATTACGAACGACGATGACGAGGACGGGCTGTCAGATGAGGATGAGCAGCGCGACGAACGACAGGACAGCGACGCCGAGCTCACTCAAATGCAAGAAAGGGCTGCTGAGCAAAGCGCGACCGGTAAAGAACGGACGAAGCAGCCAAAGAAGCCCAAGACTGGGACCAGCAATACAGGCAGCTCTGCTAAGCAGATATTCAAAAGCCAGGAATTTATCTCGACTAGCGATGAGGAGGAGTTATAAGTTTGAATACCTTAGGCTGTTGTACGTACTTGTATTGACTCCATAAGATCTGTCGTTGTGCTTATACAGGGCAACTCGAGTTTTTGGGACCTGACTACCGGTTGGTACTGGACTTCTTTCTTTCTTTGTAATATCAAGTTTGCATCCGTTGAAGATGCTACGAAGACTATCAACCGCATCTATACAGCTTGTAACGAAATGTGTTGAGACAAACTACACACGACTGCTATTGCTCACTCGTGAAAGCGTTCACTGGACCGTCTACTACTGCTACCACCTGCTGAAGGGGACGCCGCAGCTTTTGCAGCTCGTTTCTTGAGTTGCCTGTCACGTTTTGCGTACTGTCACGGCTGTCAGCAACGGTTCCTACCCATGAAGGGAAGGCAGCACATACGATCTCATATGTGAAAGGCTCCTCGTATCGCAGTGCGATCCTGTATTCGATGTATACGAGTGCGCTGAGCAGTATTCCCGTTGGTGCCTGCTTCCATAGTGCCGTCGCCAGGAAGCACATTGTGGATCCATCATACATTGGATTGTTCGAGACGTTGAAAGGGAATGAAGTGACCCGATCTTGCATGAGGATGCCAAAGTAATCGCCCAAGTAGGTGCCTGTCACGCCTAGCTTCCACATGGATGTGACGACCAGGGTAGATCCGGTCACGAAGAGCAGTGCCGCTAGGACTCTCCATTCGCCATAGTGGAGGAAGGGCGCTTTTGGCTGTTCATCCAGTGCGATGTTGTATCTGCGCCATGACACGTCAACATTAGTTCGGAGGATGGGGTGAACAGGACTCGCAGATGGTCTCTGAGGATTCCGAGAGAGAATATGGATACAGCGAGGGCATAGCATCCCAGGTAAGGTCTTCCGCCGGCAAGGCGTGTCAAGGTTTTATGGTGATACTCAGATTGCGCGACGATGTTCCAGGCGACGGGGTTAAAGAGGATGCTCGCTACTGCGATCCACAGCGATGCCTTGCTCAGATCGATGTGGTCCATCATGCCTCAGTGAGGAGAAGGTCAAGCCAGGCACCGCGACATTCAAGGCTTTTCAACACTTTTAAATACTCTGTACATCACCTTGTACATTGATGCAACACTCTTCTGTAACCTGTGTTACCTTGCTTTAAATCCAAGTCTTATCGCGACCCCTCCAACGTTGAGCTCACTTCTCTCTTCTTCTCCCTTCAGACTGCACTGCAATCAACTCCCCCCAAAGTCAGAGCAACCAGAATGTCAAAAGTCCAAGTAGGAATCAACGGGTAAGCAGCAGACATACGGCACAGTGCTGGGTCAGTGTGCTGACTCAACGCTCCCCTTCTCCTCAAGATTCGGTAGGGCCTTTTTGGACGCAAAAAACAGCGTCTGAATCAAGGCTAATCAAGGATCTGCGTAGGCCGTATCGGTCGTATCGTCTTCAGAAACGCCCTCCTCCACGGCGATGTACGCTCTCTCCCCAAATCCCTATGTTCCTGCGAACCCAGCTCACCCAAATCTCATCATAGGCTGAGGTCGTAGCCATCAACGATCCGTACGTCGCAAGATACGGCATCCCATCTGTACATAATGTCTGACAATACTCTCTACTCCTCTTCTGCTTTCCCTGCTTGTTACTTGTGAGTCTGGTCCCGACTCCTGCGGGCCTGGCAAGATGCTGACCAGACTTGTGTTCCTAGTAATTCCGACCTCGCCCGTAAACGCTTCGGCACATTCTGCATGCATGGATAAACAGATTCATCGACCTCGAGTACATGGTGTACATGTTCAAGTACGATACCGTGCACGGAATCTTCAAGGGAGATGTACACACCGCCAACGGCAAGCTCGTCGTAAACGGCAAGGAGATTGCCGTATTCAACGAGAAGGTGTGTTCTTTGTCGTGCCTCTTCTCGTTCTGCGACTTCATCGTTCTGATGATTTGTCACGCTTCAGGACCCAGCAAGCATCCCTTGGGGCTCAGTCAACGCTCACTACGTTGTCGAGTCCACCGGTGTCTTCACCACAAAGGAGAAGGCTGGTCTTCACTTGAAGGGAGGCGCCAAGAAGGTCGTCATCTCTGCTCCTTCCGCAGATGCTCCCATGTACGTATGCGGAGTCAACCTCGACAAGTACGACCCCAAGGACGACGTCAGTGAGTAGCACAATATCCTCCGTATACTCCGTGATCTGTAGCAATTGCTGAGTCGCTTGACCAGTCTCAAACGCCTCCTGCACAACCAACTGCTTGGCTCCTCTCGCCAAGGTCCTCCACGACAACTTCACCATTGTCGAGGCTTTGATGACCACCGTCCACGCCACCACGTGAGCTACAATCACTCCCTTTTTCTCGTGGACATTTGGCTGACAGGCGGTTCTGATCGCAGAGCCACCCAGAAGACCGTCGATGGACCTTCTGGCAAGGACTGGAGAGGAGGACGATCTGCTGCTGCAAACATCATCCCTTCATCCACTGGAGCCGCCAAGGCTGTCGGAAAAGTCATCCCAGACCTCAACGGCAAGCTGACCGGTATGGCTTTCCGAGTACCAACGTGAGTTGCAGCGGATGTAGCATATAAGTACCTGTATGCTGATTGTCCTGTGGGTTCACAGCGTCAACGTCTCCGTTGTCGACTTGACCGCCAGAATCGAGAAGGGCGCTTCTTACGATGAGATCAAGAAGGCCATGAAGGCTGCTGCCGATGGCCCCATGAAGGGAATCTTGGCTTACACCGGTATGTCAATCATTCCCTGTTGACTCCGACAAACGAGAAAGCACTCCCTAATATATAATCGAATGTTAATCGCAGAGGACGAGGTTGTATCCAGCGACTTCATCGGAAACACCGCTTCCTCCACCTTCGATGCAAAGGCTGGTATCTCGCTCAACAACAACTTCGTCAAGCTCGTATCTTGGTACGACAACGAGTTCGGATACAGCAGGTGCGTTTCCGACTATCATCTATGCTTCAAAGCATAACTTGCCAGACGGGCGCTGACTCTTATCGATTGCTGTATAGACGTGTCGTCGACTTGCTCGTCTACATCGCCAAGAAGGATCAGGCATAAATGGCTATTCCAACAGAAGTCGGGAACACGAGCGCTTGTTAGAGCTACGACTCGGTGTATGGCTACTTACACAAAGAAAGAATTAGATAGCCTACTGGGCGCAATACTATGCTGTTTACTCATTGATCTCTGAACAATGTTGCCTTCTTGCCGCGTATTTCATCATAACCTCGATGATCTCGTTCGAAAGCTAAAGCGACCTTTTCGGAAGGAGGATGCATCCCAGAAACCCTTACGTAGAGTCACCGAACTTCTCGAAACTTGCAGATGCTGTCCCAGCTTTCAGGCCGTTGTGAGCCTCTAAGACCCAAACACAGGAAGTCCTGCCATCTGAACGTCGGCCCTCAGTATCACGCTCACTTCTAAGGGAACTGTCACTATCAACTTCAAGGACCCAGACGCTTTGCGGTACAATGATGCTTCCCATCGACTTCAAGAGCCTACCCCTAATTTCCTTGGATTGGCTTTCTGACTTAGAGCCTTGACTTGCGCGCTCCTGCAACGAGATTTCAGACTTTCTGTCAACCTACCTGAAGATCGTCTATGTCCGGCTGTGAGCTGATGGTCGCCTCCCAAAGACATGGATATTATACGCTGACCCATAACAATGCGTAGATTCCTGGAAGGTGAGATTCTTATCGAAGCCAGCGAAATATGTATTCTGAAGGACCGCTTCCCTAGGCTGGACTACATTCTCTTCCTTCAAGATTTACTGGAAGCCGACCGGGCGAATCGTGTTCTAGCAGGTCAAGATGTACACGACGATTTCACTGGTCTGGATATCGGAATCGGTTCATCAGCAGTCTATCCTCTGCTGTTCTGCAGGCTGGACGATAATGTCCGAATGTATGGAGCCGGTCAGTCACTTTGGCGACCCAACAGCTGTAGAGCCTGACGGTGCATCAACAAGATGTGGATGAGACATCTCTACAAGCCGCCCAATGCAATGTCAGCCTGAATCAGCTAGAAAATCGGATACAGCTTCTTCAGTCAACCCCAGATGGTCCTTTCTTCGCGCACGTACTTGACAAAGCCGGAAGGTCGGTCAATCATTCATAAAGCGGAGCTGTAAAGAACCACTGACCCTTGTCTGCAGTCTCGACTTTACAATGTGCAACCCACCTTTCTATACTTCGCAAAGCGAGATGGACCAATTAGCTTCTGAGAAGGAATTCTCGCCTCACGCTGTAAGTGCTGCTTGGCACCTATATAACTCTCTTCATAGGCTGATACAGTATATTCAGGTCTGTACGGGGTCTGCTAACGAGATGGTCACGCAAGGCGGAGAGATTGCGTTCGTAAGCAGGATGGTCGAAGAAAGCAAAGCGAGCAGCGATCGCATCAGGTAAGTCGTCTATGTTGCTCCGGTACCTCGTTATGGTCGTGCCGACGTTCCTGAATTTTAGGTGGTTCTCGAGTCTTTTGGGCAAAGCGACGAGTGTCAAGCAGATAGTAGAGAAGTTGGGGGATTTACAAGTAAGCTCAGACAATCTTTGGCTGTATCACATAGCTGAGAAGCTGCTAGTGTCACAACTATGCTCTGGTCGAGTTTCAACAAGGCTATACGCAGAGGTGGGCTATAGCATGGTCGTGGACCTCGAGCAGACTACCTGATGTGAGTCATCCTTCTATTATGCCAACGAAGTCGAAGCTGAATGATCATGACAGAGCATTGCGCGTCAGACTCCGCCCTCTCCGCTCACCAAGTCTCTGCCACTCCCTAACACGCTCAGCTATGTCTATCCAAAGACCCTTCAAGTAAAGCAGGCGGCTGTTCAACTAGAAGCTTTACTCAAAGAGCTCGATATCGCGCTCGAGTCCAAAGAGTACGAGATCGCGGTCAAAGCTGCCAGTATGAGCTGGAGTCGCGCAGCGAGACGAGCCAAACAGCGCGGAGAAATTAATACAGAAACCAATTCTTCTGCCAGCTTGCTGCTCATTTGCACACTGACTTGCGAATCACATTTTTCGGAAGTCGAGGGTCAGACGGAGGAGGCTGCAGAAATTAGCTGCACTTGGAGATGGGGAAACGATAGGCACGCTTTCGAATCTTTCTTTACGTATCTAGTCCGCAAATTGGCTGCTCACGCCGATTAGTTACAAAATCTAGATCTGGTATTATCAATTTCAGGTATATAACATGGTCAGACCCTACAATACGGCCTCGGCACGACCGTATAGAAGAACTCAGGAAGCTGTGTTAAGCCTAGGATGTCCACTGGTATCAGTGGCGATCTGCCAGGAGCTCGTAGGTAGCGAATGCCACGGCTATGCAGGAGCAGAGGATTTGGATATCGCCGAAGCGGTGCACGATACTAGAAGCAGATATACAATATCAGCCGGATGTAGGCGATAAGGTCCTTACAATCAGCCTTACTCAGAGCTGAAGCTCAGCAGCGGACTGGCCGTAAGCTTGTTTAGATACACGCTGGATGCGAGTCGTAGGATGCTGTATGTTAGCGCCGATGGTGGAGCTAGTCCAAAGAAGTAATGACTGGCAGAGCGGCCTCTGCGATGATGGTTCGGTTTAGGCTTTATGCCCTATCAGCTTGCTAAGCTTCTGGCTGAGTGTTAGATACAACTTACGAAGACCACTAAATGTGCGCCAATAAGAGGTATCAGAATGGATGTCGATATCCATACCAAGATTGGTCGCAGAACGCCATACTGTCTCAGCACGAGGAGATCCGGCAGGGTCTGCACACCTAATGTCTTAGCAAGATCAGCTATAATCGCAGCAATGGAGGCCTTACAAGAGTGTATGGTGAATCTGCTGTCCAAGGATGGCTCCACCATTCGATGGGGCCAATCGTGACCTATTTCACAAGCTTCAGACACGAACCTTCAATCGCGGAGTTGTACGCACCTCTTTGCTGTATGGTACGCTTGCTGCAAGCACAAACACTAATTCTGCAAGTATGGTAATTGCGACCACTGTCCAGCTGTCCGAGAGGGTCTACAGACCAGACGAACTCAGCCAAGGTCGGCAAGGATCGCTAAGTACGTACAGTCTGTGCAGCCCTGGCGGTCTTGCCAGCTTGCTTCTCCATAGTATGTACCCATTGAGTAGCGGTCCTGATGAGCTGGTTGGTGTCTACCTGCCGAGCTACCGCCAGCTGATCTTTCGTGATCGCTACCAACTGGTTTCCAGCATCTTCTAGGCTATCTGGAAGATAGTCTTGCACTTGCTGCAGAGTATCATTGGCGACCTCTTTAGCAGTATCGGCCAAAGTCGCAGTGATGTTCTTGCTTGAGCTGGACGTAGATTTACGCCTAGAGCTAGGCTTCTCCGGAGAAGTAGGAACGACTACTTCTATACCATCGGAGCTCGAGGAGCGCCTGGCCTTGCTGCCCCTGTCGGATCTTCCATTGTTGATGTCAGCGAGGCCTGGAGGAAGCGTTGTACGACGCAGCTTACGAGGCAGAGCGCCGATCGCCTATACCAGTAAGACCTTGAAACTTTGAATTTGCTCTAGCTTTGCCGTCTTCTGTCAGTTTCTGTCGGATTGCCTGCTCGATGTCGGCCTGGAAAGATCATGCGAATGAGCGGTCTTCTCGGCAGGAAACGAGCTCTGGTTAGCAGACCCTAGTGCCTTCTGAGGATACTCGAAGAGCGTCTGCGATTTCCTCGAGTTCTGCTTTCTGTAGGCCGGACAGCCCGTCAGCACGTGAAGGGGCGGCTTGTCAGATAGGGGGGAGCAGCGGACCCTCTTGTGTCCAAGATAGCCTGTGTAGGTAGCCATGAGTTCGCAAAGCAAAGGAAAACGGTCAGGAAAAGGTGCAGGGTTTGGCAGAAGTACAAGGGATGGCATTGCATGACGAACAACAAGGATAGGACACCTCCTTCCAAATGTAGAATACGACAGCGCACGTACACAGAGGGTCGTCGCACGTAGTAGTGAGTATCGTTCATTAGGTTTCGTGATGGGGAAACGAGGGGTATAAGAAAGTAAACAAATGTCTAAACTAAAAATCGGTCCAGTTTGTCGTGGTGCCTAGCTCAGACTGCACGCGCGCTCGCGAAGGCTGTCTTCTGACAGGTCGCTGAGGGTCATTACCGGCTAGCGACAGAGCGTCCTGACTGGGATGACTGTGCAAGACTTGCTGCACGCTGACTCCGCCAAAGCCGTCTTCCGGCAGATCGCCCTCATCGAGCATGTGAACAACCTTGGAAGCGTACTGGTACTCCGTAGCGTGATAGTTGAAAGCAAATTGGTCATTGAGCTGTTGGGCTTTCTCTGCTTCCATGTGATGGTATTGGGGATTGAGGGGATCTTCTCCCATTTCTTCTTCGGTGGTAGGGTGCACATCTCCACATGCAGTAGGTACCCAGTAGTTGAGATTTACATATCGATTGAGTGACAGTAGGAATTGGTCTCGCGGTCGCAGCTCGACGGTAAGCTGCCTTGGCATGCGGACTTTGAATGGCCCTGGCTCCGAATTGGAATGGGGATCGCCCTCTGCAAATCATACGAATCAGCGTCGAGCTTTCAGACACCGCTCAAAGTCACGTACCGATGGGAATACCGCGCAATATGCAATAGGTTGAGCGAACTCGCTCGACTATGAAGTAGCCATTCAAGGCTGTTACGCCTTGTTCTTGGCCTAAACCATCGTAATGTGCTCGAGCATATTCGCAGAAGTCGACTAAAGGGTGCCATCTGTCAGAGTATAGCCGGTCAAGCAAGGTAATCGGACATACTGAGGGTCTTGCCAGCGGATTCTGCCCTCGCAGCAGGGTTGGAAGGTGGTCGCACCAGACCGTTCGGCATCGGCGGCATCGCCATCGTCATCATGGGCGTAACAGGAGCGGACAGACTTGATTCTGACCCTCGCTTTTTGACGGCTTTACCATTCCCGCCGCAGGTTCGTACCAATTGAGTGTGGAAGTCGCCGTTTATGAAAGAATGTGCAAACAGCCAGTCTGAAAAGTTGTGTAGGTCTTTCGCGGCGGCCTTGAGATCCTTGGCCGTGCGTATACATTTGTTTACTGCAATCAGATAAAGAGTCAGAAGTGTTATCCAAGGTGATTGGGGAGTCTTTGACTTACCTAAAAAGTCATGCAAGAAAGAATCGAAGGCTCCCTGTAAATGTCCAACACCAACGTGATCTATCCATCTTTCACCCCGCAACCTCGCTTGATCGGCTTCAGGACCTCGAGCAGAGTCTTCACAGCTCATCTGGAACAGCTGTACTGTACTGTCTAATCCTTCCGCTACGGTTCCGTCACTGTTGAGCTTGGCTGGTTTGGTTCGAGTAGCTATGTCTTGCTGCTGATAGGCTCGTAACAGATTACTGACTGTCGGGTTCTGCCTCGCTTGGTCTAGCATGCCCTGCGCTATTTGGGTAGCCTCTGTTCGCCGTGCCTCAGTCTGCTCGGCGGACTCTTTCCCGAGGCGCAGATTATCGACAGTCTTGCGTTTCTTTAGCGTTCGAGCGTTGACACCGGAGTTGTCTGAAGCCGCAGCTGGAATAGGCATTGGAGGCATGCTGTTCATCGGCATCGGCATACTGTTCTGCATCGGTTGCTGGTATCCCATGGGAGCTGAAGGAAGTAATGAGGACTGCATCTGTTGTTGCTGTTGTTGAAGTTGCTGGGGCTGCTGCATTTGCTGTTGTTGCTGTCCAGGGTGTGACATGTACGGTGGCTGCATGAGCTGCGGCATATTATGCTGCTGCATAAGGTTTTGCTGCTGCTGCTGCATAGGTTGCGGCATATAAGAGGGAGACGGCATCGATGCTTCGATATGACCGCCGTTTAGATTGTTGGGATTATAGGTATTGTTCCTGTCTGGATCCATGCGGACCTGCATTGATACTTTGCGATGGTCTGCACGCGTTCGAGTTGGCGTCAAAGGCGGCATGTCTGCTTTGTCCCCAAAGGGTGGTTCTCCTTCCTCTGCTGTCAGACATGCCTGAGATAGGATTTCAGCGCCCTTCATGTGAAAGAACATGTTGTAGCGTACTTGAATCAAAGCTTTCCCTTCCTTTGCAGTCACTAGCGGCTGTAGCTTGTTGGTCGTGTATGTGTAAACAAGACCAGTCTCCGAAACGACCAGGAGAAGGACCTGAGTTCCGGTGAGTGTTGAGAGCTCGTATGCCTACAATAAGACACTGTCAGTGTCTGATCGTTCGCGCTGACCTCAGCAACCATGATGTCCGATCGCAACGAACCTTCTTCATAATACCGGCTTTACGCTTGCTGAAGGTGATGTGCCGCTTGCTCTGCGTGTTGTAGATGATGTGTAAGTCATATAACAAGCGAGAAACCCGTAGAAGATCGCACCTTGTCCTCGATATACTCAATCTCAATCTTTCTGCGCCCAGGGTTGACGGCGCCTTTTTTGCCCTTGCGACCGCCTTCTTCATCATCGTCATCGTCTACATCTTCTAATCCTTCTTGTTGTACAAACATAGGCATGTTTGCGCCCGCTGAGGACGGCTCGGACGACGACGACCTTGTCTGAGAGCTCGAAGATGGCTTGACGGGCGAGCTGTCCAGCGAGAGGCCTTGGAGACCCGTGAGATCTTCTCCTGTAGCAGGCATTGCATTCCCTGACATGCTGTTGGGTAGCTGCCCGCTGGCGATATTGGGCGCTGGACGTGTTTCGCTGTCTCCCATATGTTTTGTTTGGCCTTGTCCCGCCGGTAATTAGTGCCTAGCCAGGCGTGAGACGACCGCCAATCTTGTACAGATTTCTTGAGTACGTATAACAAATCGAACGAGAGTGTGTTCACGTCGCTTTCTCCAATCTGTCCGCTCCAAGTTGACGAGAACGAAAAGAAACAGCCTGATCGCGTGCACTATGATAGCAAAACCTTAATCCTGGCGAAGCAGTCGATACGGTAGCTATCTATAATGGCATATACGTATGTACGTTTGACAAAAGCTTACACCGACGACTTTCGCTGCCCAGGCCGCCGTAACTGCGCTCTAGAAAGTCTCCAAGGAAATCGCACCACGTTTATTTCGCCACCTGAGACAAAGGTACAGGAACCTGTTCCCCTCATACGTGTAACCGCGTCGCAGATAGCGTTTCCCATCAGTCGCTACTGTTACTTTCGCAGCAAGATTGTAAAAGGAAGGTTTGAGAAGTGCTGTTACACGATGTCTTGTCATCCCTAATCACGCACGGTACGGATCGTAATCATCCAATATTGAGTTGTGCTGCCGTGCTTCCGGCGAGACCGCTTGTGCAGGCGACCCTCCATCCTGTCCTGTCGACTTGGACGGCTGCGCAGCACTACTTTGATTATATCGCGAGCGAAGCTGCTCCTCAAGCTGTCGCTGCTTTTCCTCGACATCCACTGTGAGAATGGGTTAGATAAGCCGTGCGTCTGCGCTCCGACAAGCTCGTATGACTCACTTTGGAAGCCTGACACCTGTCGAATCTTTCCTAGCGCTTTTGCAGACGGTTCAGTAGGCACAGGAATCTCCTCACTCGGCTGCCGGACTTTGCTCCGTGACGACGTAAACGGGTTGAGTGGAGAGGCCGGAGCTTCATCTTCTGGCTCATCGACAAGATAGCCTGCTAAAAGAGGATTTGCTGGCGGAGGAGAAGTCTCTAAAGACAAGCGAGCGTAGGGGTTCTTTGACCCAAGATTCCGCGAAGGCGATGAGGGAACTGCATCAGGACTCTGTTGAGGTATTGAAAAAGTAGAATCGAAGAAGTCTTCTTGCCGTTGCGGCTCGGCTTCTTTTTGTACTGGCGTAGTGCGGCCGGAACCAGAGGCTACAGGAGCAGCATCCGTGGGAGCCGACAGATAGATCTGCTCAAATGATAGATCTTCTGGATTGGCTGATTCTGCATCTGCCTGCGCTTGCCTGTCGAAGTGGGTCTCTGCTTTAGACCGTTCTTGGGCTAGAGCAAGATCCGCTTCTTCTTGTTGCCTCCGCTGCAGCTCTTGTTCAAGACCTATGCAAGAGCAACATCAGTACCTGGCCATGTAGTCACATGCCGAACTTACGGTGATATATGGCCAGTGCATCCTGTATCTCTCCATGAGCGGCAAGTAACTCGTCAAGCACCTTCTCTTCCGGAGTCTGCCCCTGAGCACTTTCGCCGTTCGTCTCGCGCTCGCGATGCGAGCGGTCTGCCTCCGCCTGCGCCCAGGGTATCTGCTCCGTCACGAAGTCTTGCCAAGCTAAGACCTTCGGGTAGAATTCCTGAAAGTATGGCTCTCAGCCGAGCCATCTCCAGTCGAGTGACAAGGGTGGAGCTTACCTGAACAATCTCGTTGCTACTTAACGTTTCGGGCGATGTATACCCCAGAGATTCATTGAGCATACTCGCTTCCGCTTTCGCGACTGATATTCTCTGCGTGAGCATCTGCATCTGATGCTTCGGGTCAAACTCCGCTTGTTTATTGCGCGATCTCCTGTTTTGGTTCATGGTGATTGGATTGAAAGTCTGGTCGTCCTCCTCGATTGGGATACCGTCTACGGGCGCATCTACTGGCTTGATGTTGATATAAAGCGCTACTAGAGGTTGCAGATCCGTGTCGTTCTATGATGCTCAAATGTTAGATAGGCCTTTGGCAACGCTTGTAAGTACCTCACTTACCCTACTCTCGTACGCTAGCAGAGCAACAGCTTTGTAGATCATAGCTTTCACGCGAGGCTCGGTTTTGGACGACTTGAAGACCTCTTCCAGCGTCTTGAGAAACTTCTTGTCTGCGATCTTGACTATCGCGGATGTCAGTTACGGGCGAACAGGGTGAGGAGAGCTTGTTCACGTACGCTTGAAACGATCTGTCGTGTTCCTCATAAGCACAACCATAAGCTGGAGCGCAGTCGCAAGTTAGTCGTGACCTCTGTGAACCAATGCGCTAGATTGTACCCGAGCTGCTCTTTCCTGCGCTTGCGGGACTCCGTGCTTGAACTCTTGCCTCAATGTTCTGGAGACGATGAATCAGTCAGTAACGACAAGTCCCACGCTTCTGGAGATTTAGAGACGCACTCTGCAGCTTCTTTCGACGCGGCTTCACTTCTGGACAAGGTATCCGCCAGCTCGAGAGCCCAGTGCCAATCTTCATCGGGCAGTCCACAGAAGCGGCCTGTTGATACACTCAACATCAGTACACAGCTCCCTTGCGGCTCACGTGCCTTCTTGCATGAGAGGACCGTCAGCTCACCTATCACATCCCGTACGGAAGGTCCAGTCGGCGGTCTACGTTGCGCAGGCATGATTGGGACAGGAGGTGCATTGACAGTATCGCTTTCTTTGCGCCCGAGCCTGAAGGGCAAGCCTCGATTGCCTGAAGCCGAACCATCTGCACTTGACTGTAAACCGTCTATCGCTGTATTATTCTTCTTGTTCATGCCAAATAGACCAGTCCGGGTGGTCTTCTTGACCGCTGGCCCTGCTGCATCGTCATCGGGGTCTGTCTCGGGCCGCTCTCCCAAGTTGTCAATGTACAGAGGTGTATTGCGCCCATTGGAGCTAGTCTGGCCTTGCTGTTTGTTCTTGGAGAATATGCCCATAGCTGGAAGGTCAGTCTCGTAGAAAGTCAAGATGCGACAAAGGACAAGCTCGGTGTTAGGGCATTGCATTGCACTGCCTTGTTCTGGGCATCCGCAGCTCGCATAAACAGCGTCTTGCTAAATAGATAACAAGCTCTTCTACATACGTGATCCGAATCTGCCTGCGAAATGAAGCGGTAAAGCGACAGTCGCGCAGACACGTGCATCTCGCAACGTCTTGGCAAGCCTGCATTAGATTGTATGGCAGTGCATAGAAGGGAGCAAGAGATACAGTAACAGTGTCATCTCGGATTAGCGAGAGGGATGATATGGTTAGTCTGCTTGCAGAGTAGGGAAAGATAGCTACATAACGACAGAAAGCGACTAGTCTAGGGTGCTGCAACTGCTTGCGATATAGATGCGTCTAAGGCGACTTGACTGATCATGAATAGTTCCTGAAAGCCAGAACTAGCTCGAGAGGCCAGCCTCGCCAGAGCGCCCACCATCCTTCTTCCCGAATGATCGTTCGTGCGCAATCTATCAAATTTCTATATGGCGTTGGTCTAATCTGGACGACTCCTTCGATCTCTGCTGAAGCCTCGCCCTTCTGGTGGACGATAGCAGCGCCCGTACCGCCGTATCTTTGCGCATTCAACCTCGCTGCAAGGACGGCGAATGGTGTCCTGATACCGACAGCTATAAGAATCTGAGTTGCCAAGAAGGCTAGTAGGCCATCTCTTTCTCCGAGCTTGAGGCACTGCGGCAGGATCAAGGCTGTTGAAAGAGGCGCAAGAATGGTAGGAATGAAAGAAGCGATGATTCTGGATGGCGTCCAGAGTCTTAAAGGGCTGGCTCGCTCGTCCGCGGTAAGGAGCAGCCGTAGGTTGGAGATTGGGGAAATGAGGGGAGTTGTATGCGGAGTCGCTAGGGATCTGACTGCCAGGATCTCGAAGGGAAGCACCGCAAGTGTTGTAGCTGCCTGCCAGCCAAATTGCGCAAGCGCGCCTGTGAGAAGGTAGGGTGCTGCTCTTGGAAACACTCGCAGGATGCCGTATCCGACCAAGACGGTAGACCAGGGTGCTATCCCTACAGAGAGGTTGAGTAGGAGGCCTGTGAACACGATTAGTATATATTCTGGTGATAGCATGCCGGTTCACTCACCCTTGTAAAGGCCTCGTTTCCCTTCCTTCTCCTTGACGCTCTTGAGCACTTGCCAGTAGCTGAGCTTCTTGGGAGAGTCTCCGGGGTGATGTGCGACTCTATACCGCGTCAATGCAGCAAAGGGAGGGTATCCGAGACCGACGAGAGCTCCCAGAGTGACGATAGGTGTTGCCGCGACGACCAAGCGTTCTCCGGCAGTCATAGAAGGAAGGTCTGCATTCCCTTGAGGTATCGGTATCTGCATCTGAGGTGCAGTGCTGCCGCCAGCAGGGACTGGCCGGTATAGCGAGGCCATTTGCAGGATCAGTCAGTGGTCCCTCTGATTGCGTGTGTCGTTCGCCAAGCAGCAGTTGCGCAGGTTGATGATACGAAAAGAATGACGGCGGCCCTGATGTGTAGCTCCGATGGGTTTATGTATGTTTCATTCACTTCCAGCTTGGATGGGCTGTAATGGCTCTAAAGTGGGAATGTCAGCTTGCCTCTCCTCAGCGGGGTAACACTTTCAAGCTCGCGTCTTAATCCATGTCCTTTGAGCATGTCGTCGCTTCGAGTCTCGTCTTCGCAAGAATTCCGAGCTCCAGCGTTCAATTTGCTGTATACGCGTTTCTTCATTGGGCGCTTCTCCATGCTGGCAACAGAGCAGGGGATGCAGTAGAGCGATGTCGCTTTTCCAAAGAGGATCGCACGGGTTTATCGCGACGTCGCTGTTCAGCAATCAGCGTCAAAGCAGCCTGTGGGTGCCGCCGAGCTGGCGGACCTTTTTGCTGCGCTGCTACAATGTTGAAGCATTTATTGTAAGCTGTTGTGTGCGCACGGTTGCCGTGCTGTAGGAGCGAATAGCTTTTTGATCACGGCCTGCCTGCATCGACCCTCTGCCGTCCGACCTCGTCAGCCCAAAATCCAGAAAACCCGAAAGCTGACGGGGGTTTCCCTAAGATCATTCTTGTCATATTGTCGCAGTTCTACTTGGACGGATAGCATACACTTCTGGACACTCCTCAAGTCACAGCCAGGCTTGCCTTTGACGCCCACAGTCTAATGCAGCAAGGACCCAGCTCTTATGCGCCTTCGCGACGGCGCTCGCCCAATCATTCCGACACAGATGGCGAGCATCTCGTAGAGACATCGTCAGCTACAGGCTCAGCATCAACAGCTTCAGCAGGCTTGAATGGATCAGCTCGGCCCCAGCGCCCCGGGCTCACCCATGCAACAACGTCTTCAGGCAGCTTTGTTCGCATAAAGCGCAAGCAGACCTCGCCTGTACAGAGCTTGGATATCAATGGCTCCACGGTTCCCACGCCCTCATCTTTATCTGCTGGTCCAGCTTCGGCAGTCCCGAAAATCAAGGGCGAGCGAACAGTCGACCAGCTCGCATCAAAGACATGCTTCATCTGCTACGAGGAAGAGACGATATCACAGCCGTCAGGAAAGAAATGGGTCCATCCGTGCAAGTGCTCGCTGGTCGCTCATGAAGACTGCCTGCTCTCGTGGATTACCGTCTCGAAGCCAAACGCCTCAAGCAAGGTGCCTGTTGCTTGTCCACAGTGCAATGCACCGTATACAATCGCACAATTGGACTATCCGGTGCTCAATCTGGTGGAACGACTCGAGGCGGTCTGGGCAAGGAACGTTAGCAAGGTCTTGATGGCAGGATTGGGAGCCGGCGCATGGACGCTTCTAAGCTGGTATGGAATATGGGCAATCAGAGCCTTCGCTGGCGATGGTGTGCTACAGCAATGTAAGCAGGCTTCTTGCTTTAGAGGCCTCCCAGACTAACCCAGTTGACCGCTTCAGTGATGCGACGTAAGACGACAAAGTGGATACTGGCTCCGCTTGTACTGCCAGTGCTAGTCCTTTCACGAACAAATGTCCTTGACTCAGTGAGTAGAGCTTTGGAAGTCTAGGCAATATGCTAACATCGAAAGTATCAGGTCCTCCCTTTCCTCCCTCTTGCTCTAGTCCTCAACTCTTCTCTTGATACCTACTCATACTATTCGTTGGACCACTCCTCTTATGGACCGCTTACGGAGCTTCACCTAACTTTCCCTCCGAATCCAGCTCTCACTCTATGTCTCGTGCCCTGGATACGAGCTATATACATGTCTCTACGTCGGCGCATCTTCCATGCAGTCCTTGGGTCTCGAAAAGCGCTGGATGGCAGCATCTCTCCCGCTACGACGGCAGCGGGCACACCTCCAGCTGTGAATCTGCCCAGGGAAGCGGACTTTGCCAACATCCATCAGCAACCCGATGGTATCCGCGAAGAGCTAGCTGCAAACTTCGATCTTCTCAACAATGCGGAACATGGCGAGCCGCGACGAGTGGTAGTCACCGTTGCTTCTGGAGCACGTATATTAGCTGGATCGTTAGTCTTTCCAGGCGCAGCTGCACTTACAGGCACGCTTCTTCTCTGGCTAGCCAAGAGGCACAACAGCGGTCGAGGCTGGTTAGCTTGGATGCTAGGCGTAGGTGCGACGACAGCAGCTGCACCTGCTACTGGGCTTTGGAACTTTGCTCAGCTCCAGCCACTGCATAGAGAATGGGTAGACCCAGTCTGGTGGAGAAGCACAGTCGGCGGTGCGCTGTTGGTCGTCTTGAAAGACTCGTGGTCGATGGCTCGTCAGATCATGGAGAGGAGACGCGCTGCAAGCAGGAGGATCGAAAGTCAAGCTGTCAGAGACGGTCTTGAGATATAACGAAACGACTCATGAAGGAATTGCGTTTAATAGTTGTTGTAGTCACTTTGCTGTTCCCACCCCCATCTCTAGCCAATTGATTTGCAGTTCTTCGCATCCACGCAATACATCTCAACTCATCTGAAATCAATCCAGCGGCCTCGTCAATCGTCGTTCTGCCGTATTCTTGCCTGTCGACATTCTTCAGCCACAAAAACAACACTTCGACGCGCGCGTAAAATACGTGGACTGGATCAAGACGATTCCGACGAAGAGCAATGATGCAATGAACGACAGCAACGACGCAGATGCGCGAGTTTACCTGCGTAAAGAGTCTACGACGGCCATGCAGCTGGAGGAAGCGTGCCAACAAGTCGAGGATTCCGACGACGAAGAACGGCTGGAAGAGCTGGCGGAGCGCGAAGAGACGAGCTACTGGAGCATCGTCGATACAAGTCTACGAGATGAAGCAATGCCTGTCGATGTCGACGAAGCTGTACAGGCGAGTACTTTCGCGACTCGTGTGCAGGCCTGTGTTGACGTCTCGCGAAATAGGACAAGAATGAAGACATCTTGGAAGCTCCTGGAGTCAATCAGCATGATACATTGCAAGATGACGAGGAATTTCTCTTGCCGAAAGAGCTAGTTCAAACCATACAACCGTCTTCACCGGATCCACTCGACCTGCTAGGACCAGCAGACCAAGGCGATTCAGAGCCTCTCAACGAGATATCTGGCATCCCAGCTCAAAACGAAGACTATGGCATGCCATTTGACGAGCCTCTGCCGGTGGCTCTATCCTCCGTAGTCCCTCAAGAAGCGTCGTTACCGATACTTCAGTCTTCGACCAGTCCGCCTCCAGCGCGCGCCCGCTCTCACTCTGTCTTATCAGATGAAGAGCTGCCAACTCTGACCGAATTGCTAGGCCGACCGAAGGGTACATTGTCATCAGCCAAGCGTCCCATCACAACTCCGTCTGTGACAACTACGAGTGCAAGTCCCTCCCTTCCTCCAGCTCCGAGAGCACCGTCCTCTGTCGCGTCTTCAAGATCAGCTTCGACATCTTTGGCTATCCCAAGTGGCTCGACTGGACCTACCTTGCCAGCAATACACCAACAGGCTCGAGATACGTCTGAGGACGCTTCTCTTGCACAAGAGTTAGCAGGCGGTAGACAGCTCCGCAAGCGCACAGCAGTGCAGCTCAACCCATACCAAGCCGAATTCGCCAAATACGTGACCGTAGCAAAGCGAAACCAGTGGGATGGCATCATCATCCCAGCCGGATTGAATCTGCACAAAGAACGGACGGAGACGCCAGAGGATAAAGCTGCAAGGCTTGAGCGCCGAAAAAAGCAGAAGATCGACACGCAAGGAGGATGGCTTGAGCTGGAAGACGGGGAGGGTATACCGTCAAGTTCCGCTGATAGTCAGCCTCTTCTCAGTCGTTCCTCGTCAGACATTATCGGGCTCAACCAAGACAGCCGTATATCCCAAGATATTCGACCACGCAGCTTGAGCGCGTCCTTGCTCAAAAAGGGAAAGCGTAAGTATATCGATACAGGCAGAGACATCCGGCAGCTGACTCATCTTATCACAGAGCGGGCAAGAGAACCAGATGGTGATACTAGCGAGGCAGACTCGGATTCGCTAGACGGTCCCATCATTTTCTCTCTTGGGCGACCCATCAAAGAGAACAAGAACAGACAGGATGGAAAGAAAAAGAAGAAAAAGACACTGCCAGACGCAAATGTGTATTCCAAAGCTTCTACATCCAAGGTTACGCTAGACGAGGCCTTGGCAGAAATGCAGAACAAGTCGCGAAGGAAGATTGGAGACAACTCCAGGAGGAGAGAACAGACGTCAAACTTCAACGGCCTGCCGACTGCTCTACGAGCTGGTTCCGCGCCTCCTTCATCTTCTCCGACGCGACAGTCGGCTGCCAAAACAAGGCTTCGAGCAGCGAGCTCAGGTGCAGAGAAAAGACCGGCCAAGAAGCGAGACCGAATTGAGAAGAATAAGAACAGCGTAAATAGATCACAAGCCCCGCCTATCATAGATATTACCGACTCGTCCTCGTCGCCTCATGCGAGGAAACGGACTTCGAAGGCAAGTGCACGACGGAGGCTTTCTGATCGGTCTGCGCATAGCCAGGAGGACAGCTCTGAGGAGGGAGGATCCAGCAATGAGGAGGACGGTGGTAGAGCGGCTGGCGATAGTCCCGATCGACCATTTTACAAAGACGATAGATTCGCCCTCAAAGGCAGTCGAAAGCAGGCTGCTCGCAAGATGATGCCAGCTATCTTCTTCAAGAAGGCCGCCGCGGATCTTTCTCTCATGCGAGAGGAGACTCGTGCTGGCAAAGAAGTCCGAGAAACGCTGAGGTGTTCAAGCGATGATGCTGGTTCAGGAGAGGAAGGACAAAATAGAAATCCAGCTATGGCTACGATACGCATAAATCCGCGCAACCGCGATAAGCCGATACAATTCGTAGTAGACGAATCGACAGATGAGTCAGGAAGCGACGCCAACGGACTACTAGAAGAGTCGGAAGATGAGCGACAGACCGAAGCTACCGCCGCCTGGGCGAATGTGCTACCAGTCTCTCGGACGTCGGCGGCAACCACTCCAATACAGCCGAGAAAAGGCAAGAAGTATTGGAACGGTGTCATTGGCAATATTCTGATGCGCGACAAGCTGGAGAGACAGACATCAGCTGGAAGAGTGGCAGGCACTTCGAAGCGCAAACGCAAAAAGAAGACTTCCTCGAAGCGAGCCACTAGCAACCCTTCAGCCATTCAAAATAGCAAGGGCAAAGAGCGACAAAAACGCCTGGACCATTACAGGATCCATAGACCGGCCATTCAGCTTGATGATGGTGACGCTTTAATGGCGGCCTTGCCTGCTCCGCAAATACCTCAACCTACTCTGAGAGTCCGAAAGCACCCATTCAAGCGATCAAATCCCTCTTCTCTCTCGCACGGCGACAAGAACGAAGTACTCCCGCATACAAAGCAGCGCGCCCCAGCAGTTCCGCTCAATCAGGACCATAATTTGTGGGACGAGAAAGGAAGCACCTTCTCCCGCTTTTCTTACGATTTCGATATACACCGCCTAGCTACTGGCTATACTTTCGCTCACGATACCTACATCGCTCAAGGTGGACTAGCCGAGCTGATCCAGCTCGCCAAGCCGACTCCGTCAAGAGAGACATACAAGCGTATCTGTACCTCCTTCGGCATCCATATTGACTCGGAGATGAGCCCGGAAGTACTGCTCGATCTTCTGCCTCGCCTTTCAGAGAACCTGTACTCCGCGCTAGTGGACACCGAGAAGCGCCCACATCTACATTGTCCCGCCGCGCAAATCTTGCGCTTCCTGGCTTACTACACCCACGAATGTCTAGCGGACGACGAAGCTGGTCAGAGGCAACAAGCTGTCATCCTCGAAGCTCTTTACGCACTGGAGACTCGCTTAGACGCTTGGATGCTATTGCAAGACAAGGATATGTCCGCAAAAATGTACAATGTGGTCACCTTTAGATGGTACATGCTTGAAATCGCCTATAGGCGATACGTGCGGAAATCTGCCAGTGGCGACTCGCCCAGTGGAGACTCGGAAGAAGACGTCTGTCAACAGCTACTTACAGAACGCTTGGATGAACTAGTCGAGTCGCTTCTTCACCTCGGCCTAGGCAGACCAGTGAAGGCTCTGAAAGCGCTTTCTGCATCTGAACAGCAGGTGGACACCAATTTCTCAGATCCGCTCGCTGAGATCTGGATCTGCCTCTTACACCTCTTCGCTGTCGAAGCAACAGATAATGAGCATAACTACCTCGGTCAGACTTTATTGTGGCAGACGGTCACTCTCAAGCTGTCTCAGGATGCAGAAAAACGCAAATTACACCCCATCCTTGCTGGGGAATTCGCATGCTACACCATCATGGCTCTCTGTATGCTCTCGCAATTTAACGCTCACGGCATGACCACTCCTGCCATCCGCCTGGCGCCTCAGTGGCCTGTTCTCGTGGCGATCGTCGACCATATACGCCCGGCAGAACTAGCCAAGTCGTACTCTTCTATGGTCACTTCCAGCAGAACTCGTCTAAGCAGGTACATCTGGACGCTCTTTGCGAGAACGCATGTACTTTCGACAAGGTGGAACTGGCCAATACTCGATCAAACTCGCTTCCTCGGAAAGCTCTTTGACATATTGAACGCACGAGAACTACAGAACTTTGCAATCGACGGAGGAACGGACTACCCTTCTTACTTGAGTGACTATACTGGCAAGATCGACACGGCGTTATCAAGCGATGACACAGCTTTCGGTATATACCTTCGAATCCTAGCGCAAGCTGCTGAAGAGGCCAAATCGGACGGGACACAGAAGAGCAAGGATTTGCTGGCAAGGCTCACTATGCGAGCTATGCCAATGCGACAGAAGCTACCGTATCCTCGTATCCCATCACCTGGGCTCGTACGCAAAGACCGATCAGTCCTCGTCAACCATTATGCTCTTTTTGTGTTTCTGGCAGCAATCGATGCAAAGGCAGCAGAAAGGCGCTTTCCGCGCTTCAAAGCCATCCTGGAGTTTAACAACGCAGACAACCGAGCTCGTCAGGATTGTTTGAGAGCTATTCTATATCTTGGAATAGTTTATCGAGTCGAGGCAGTCGATCTGAAAGGCCTGCTTGGTTGGATGGTCGAAATTTCGGACTACCTGAAGGATCAGTACAATACCCTAGCAAAGCAAAGGTTCAAGGCGATTTCGCCTCTAACAGACAAGACCAACACTGTTCAAAATCGCAAATCGAATCAGGATGTAGCGCTTGCCAAGCAACAGAGCCTCATGGAAAGGCAACAAGCTCTTGCCAAGATCAATCGCGAGATGAGCGAGACAGCCGTGCAAATGGGTCTCTTGCTAGGAACCGTGCAGCAACTCCTTAAGAGCGCGCCCTCCATGCAAGGTGAAGGTGCATTACCTGAGTATCCGCCATTGGAATTGCTGTCTGCCTGTAAGTCGTTCCTAGTGGAGCCCAGGGTGCACACACACTGATTCATCTGCATAGCGTGGACAAAGGGAGTCCTGGCTTCTCCGATGGCTTACGATCCTGTTGCTGGCTCACAAACCCTCGAATGCTTGCGGGTCTTCCTTGAACTTCGTAAAGCTGCTCGCCCACAGCCGAAGAAAGCGATAATGCTTGGTGGAGATAGTCAGGATGAATACGGTGATTTAGACTTTGATTACGAGGATCCTGCTTTAAACGACCTATTGGGAGTAGTAGCTCCCGCACAGACATCGAATTCAGCGGCACAAGATTCTGTCGACATCTTCAACAGAACGGACGCCGACTTTGCTGAGGTACGGTTTCGAGACGCGAATACGATACCAGAGCTAATGTCCCGTCTTGGCAGCTCATCAAATCCGACGTATCGCCTACCATTTATAGGCTCCTGTCCAGCATCACTGTCTCGAAGCTAGGCGGGACGCAGGATATGGGCGTTCCGGATATACCTG
The DNA here is from genome assembly GCA_001972285.1 of Erythrobasidium hasegawianum. Classification (NCBI taxonomy): domain Eukaryota; kingdom Fungi; phylum Basidiomycota; class Cystobasidiomycetes; order Erythrobasidiales; family Erythrobasidiaceae; genus Erythrobasidium; species Erythrobasidium hasegawianum. Next base: position 1,516,909 of record BCII01000007.1, on the reverse strand, counting down.
ACCGAGAAACGTATATTGCCGATCTGGTTGAGGTATGGACTGGATGCGGCGCTGTGCTAGTCGAGAACAACCAAAGGGTATGGTTCTACTGATCTGCAGTGCTAAAGCAACATACTGACATGGGATACCGCTTAGGATTGGTCATACTATATGAGCGAGTTTGGTAAGGAATCATGGCAGAGAATCAGCGATGTCATGGCACGATACGAGGTTGGTATGCATTTTGGTGCCGGCATGCTAGAGCACGATCCGAAGTCCTATGAGGTGAGATTTGAAATCAGTGGGAAAAGGTCAACGCTAAAACCCAATCGTATTCAGATTTGTCGAGACCAAATGCTCGACATCCTATTTCGATGTATCGTCGCACCGGAGCCGACTGATTCGGTGGCATCGATACTCTCGAATCTCCTAAACATATGTCCCGACTTCTATCTCTGGAAGAAGCACGGGCTCAGGCGAGACGAGCTAACCGGAAACTACGAAATTGACTCGCGGAAGCTGGGCCTCACGCGGCAAGCCTTTCTACGAAGTAAGCAGCTTCTGTGTTTTTGTTGAACACTTGCTGATTCGCTTGACTCCACCAGTAATGTTCCGAAATAGTCGGGATATCCTCGCCCAACGCTTTCATCGACCAGCAGAAGCGCTTGAGGACGGTTTGGGCAATCTATCGGTCATAGCTAAGGCGCAGAAGCTGGATAAAGCCTTGGTTTACAAGCTACTGGGCGGGATGCTTACGTCTATGCGGGACCACCTGGATCTGAGCAAGCAGCGACAGAGCATTGCAGATCACGAAGAGTACGGTCGCTTCTGTAGAGAAGTCGTCAAGAGCTTGAAAGAGGAGATAGGGAATTACCATGCGAATGAAAACGCTCTGCCTCAGCTGCGCCTGTGGGCATAAGCCACTCTGTATAGAACGAGATTAAGCCCAATATAGCCAGCCCACGAATTAACAGCATCAAAATTCATTGTATTACCGATCTCCATCGTACAACTCTTTCGTCTAAGCGAGATAAGCCGCCTCACACACGCAGGATGGACAATTTAGGAACGAGGACTAGGAGATCTATCCTCTCGACCGGCTCCGTTAGCAGCTGAAGGACTGCCTTCCTCTCTGTATCGAGATGAGCTGTCTTCGGCAGCAGCAGGGGGCAGAGGAGATGCAGATCGACCTCGAGCACCGCTGTCACCATCCCTGCGAGGAGCTGGAGAAGCGCTGCGTCTAGCATCTCTCTCGTCTCTACCTCTGAAGTCACCTCTGTCGCCGCCTCGGCCACTACGAACAGGCGAGGGGGAACGTCTTCGGTCTCCACCACGACCACCGTCTCGTGGAGGGCGGCCGCCATCCTTTCCTGCCTCATAGCGCCAATTGGAAGAAGGAGCATTCTTAGCCCACTGCAATGTACAGTTAGCGTCAAATCTAATTACAGGAAGCTATGGAATTTACCTGAACGGTAAGCTGGTAGCCATCGACTTTGCGGCCGTGCATGTCATAGTAGGCACTGGATGAGCAATGCGTGAGCTTACTACCGTTCGATACGGGTAGACCGTACTCACTCCTCGGCATCGCGGTCGTCTTCGAATTCTACAAAAGCATAGCCACTATAGAGAAGAGCGAGAACAAGAACGCACAGATAAAGCCAGGAAAGAGCAGTATAGAGTCGAGGAGAAACGGTAATCGTAGAGTCAGCCGCGGTTCTTGTGTCTTTCGGTCGGTTCGTAAGGCGGAAGAAGGATGGAGCTGGCAGAAGAAACCGGTCTACATCGTAGGACATGCCTCGCTCGCCTACTCGTTCGTTCGAGGAGCCATTCTAGCATCGTACGAAGCTCTGTGCTTGCTTCCCGCTCGTCTTGTTTCGCTCGGTCGGTCGCTCGTTCTGGCTCGCCTCGCTCTACTCGACAAAGTCAGGGAGAGACGCCATAAAGACGCTTCGAAAGCACACAGACAGACAGCCATGTCGGAAGCTCAAAGCACAGCGAGGTTGTGTGATTGGGAGCCTCGAGGAGCGGGTTTCTCTGGGTTTTTTTGGGGGTCGAGCCGACTTACACTTTTGCGGACTGCGACTTTGGGGCAGGGATGTCACATCTGACGAGTCTTCCGTAGCGCTCGAACTGCAGATTCCAAGCACGTCAATCGATGTCCTGCAGACATGCCGGCTGCCTTACCTCGTAGGCGAGATCTCTGGCTCGAAGGTCGTGTCCGAATCCAGCGACAAAAAGGGTGGTTCTTCGAGAGCTCCTGCATGACCCAACCATATGCCATCAATACATGCATCTAGTGCTTTTGGCGACGGCCTGACTGACATTGTTGCGTCAAGCTGATGGGTCGACAGGAGAAGAGCGTAGAACGGCTAACGACATTCGAGACTTCGAAAAGATTTTGGCTAACCTCGTCTTGTCGCCCGTCAATGGCTGCTGTCGCGTCACCCGGTGCCAGTCAAGGCTCTGGCGAAGATCCCACGATCTGGCGCACCTTGTTCATTGCCAGAATTCGAAGGCCCAGAGATATACAAAGTCAATGGCTAGCTACATGGTACACAGAATCCGGTGGTCAATGCCTTTGGACAATGTTTCGATGCGACCCATTGACACTGAGTCCGAATGGCTACCTCCTCTGTTCTTTCTATCCACTACCTCAGGCACTCCCAACGGTCACGGCTCTTCACACATACCAGCACCACTAAGTGCACCGTTGGTGGGCTCACAGAACCTGGCGACGAGCGACAGCACCTGTCCTCCGCGTTCTGTAGAGACATCTGCACACAGGCAAAGGACAGGCAGTGATAACAACGGTAATACACGCCGAAAAGCTTCGATCACTGGCGTACTGTGCTGCCTCGCTGACATACTTTGTAAGGCTTGCTGACCTGACTTACCGACGAGAGTCTTTACGTGTTTTATTGTGCCTCAATTGCGGCTAGTCATGAACATGCTACCACTGATCACAAAACAGCAGAACGCTTCCCGTCGACTGATGCCAAACTAGCTTTAGGGCCTGCAGACGCCTACCGCAAAAAAATGATACAGACTTACTAACAAGCAATCAGGCATGGTAAAGCTTGATCGGATGTTCACCGGTAAAGTACTCGCTGCCCTGGAAACGGCTTAGATAGCTATTCTTGCGTTATGAGTGTCGGAAAACAACAGGATCATGCAGAGACTTTGCTCTGAGCAACTACCGTAGCATGGCCCTTCCTGCATGTCCTTGAGTATGCCTTAAGCACAACGATATCACTGTCACCCATTCTCACACTCGGAGTTTGGGTGTCCCTTTCTCTTGTTCTTGCGCGACAAATGGTGCCCGGCCTGCGAAGAGCTGGGCGCGATGTCCCCAACGATACCTCATCTTGGAGTAAAGAAGAACAAGAAGCCAATGACAGCGAGCTATCCGACTCGAATTCGAGCGTGACGGGGTCCCTTCTCGATACGTACGAAGGTGACAGCAGCGGCAGCAGCAAGACCGCGCCTGTGATGAGCAGCAAGTACGCGAAGACCATTGAACCGCTTCAAGCAGCCTCGTTGTTTGCCCCGAACTACCGGCCTCTGGCTCGTGCAATCAACGCCAACAGCAGCAGCAATAATGGCCAGCTAGCGAAGGATGGCCAGAATTACAATGGGTTGTCGCCAAGTACTGGTATGCAGGTGTATGCTGCCAGCGAGAAGACGCCGACTGCAAGACACTTCAAGATCGCTGAGACCAGCCCAGTCTCAAGTCTAGACACAGCAACGCCTAGATCTGTACTCAATGATATGATATCGCCCACAACCACGCAGTATGCAGAAGCAGGTGCGTGCTAGTGTCTGCGAACCTTCGGATGTCAATGGCTTGGCCTGACGCGCTTTCGGCAGATCACGACCCTCAGGGAGTTCTCGCGAGCCCGTGGGACAACCCAATATATTCGCAACCACCTTCGCCAGAGCGTAGCACTCACGATTTTGGTCTGGTACCACATACTGCATCATCGGCTGGCGACCGAGACCGCAGGCGACCTCGGCTTGGTGAACACCGCAGCTCTGTTTCGATTTCCTGGTCGAGCAGCTCTTCCTCCTCTGCTTCATCTGGAGGTATACAGAAGAGAAGCTCTGTGTACGCAAACAATGCGAGCAAGCGAACCTCCCAAGCCCGCTTATCGGGCACTTTTTCTACACCGCCCTCTACTGCACCTTTGCTATACAATGACAATGAGAGCGTACCTCTGTGGCAGAAGCAACAACAACAGCAGCTTGCAGCTAGTTCTAGCCTGTCGCGAAAGAATAGCCAAAGGGTGTCAAAATCGAGACGCACATCGCGGACTTTTGAGGGCGGCGCTGAACTAGAGACACCGCCCACGTCTGCCCATACGGCAAAATCAGTCTCGTCGTCCACTGCGTCCAGCAGCCATATAGACGGAGCAGACTTTTCGGCAGCCGGAAAGCGCACAAGTCTGTACGATGCTGGAACCTCTACTCTATCTTCAGACTCGCGAGAGCGGGTGGCTCCGAAGCTCGAACAAGACTTTCAACGCATCCACGACAACTCTCACTCCCACCTTTTCTCACTAGATCCACTCCTTCGTGCTCTTACACCAGCTTCGGCTCCACCGATGTCACTTGTCCAGTCTGTACAAACCCCCGCATCGTCGGCTTGGAACACCTCAGATCCCTCGAATACAGACAGTAACCCACAAATAGCAACCTTGCAATTGACCGGAGGATTATCTTCCTCCCAAAACCCAATAGCGGCCATCACACCGTTGGCTTCAATGTCAGGAGCGATACAGCCCCATAGTCCTCGATCTCTCGGGAATAGTCGCAACCGCTCGGCGTCTTTGCTTCGGTCAGCGAGACGGACGTCAAAATCAGGCTTTCCGTCAGCTGAAAATGCTGACATGAAGAAGGTTCCCGATCACGCCAAAGCAAGGGCGATCGAGCCACATGAGCTGTTCGGTCGCTTGCAAGAGATTCATAACGGCCTTGCCGAGAAGATGTTCATACTCGATGTGCGACCTCTGCATACCTTTGTAGCCGAAGCCTCTGGCCGGATACGGTCTTCTATCAACGTCAATTTTCCTTCTCTGCTTCTCAAGAGATTCCGGAAGGGCAACACGACCTCCTTCGCGCTGGAAAGCTTCATCACTACTCAGAATGGCCGGCAGGTATACGATGTCTTCTGTCCGGAAGGCGACTTCCTGAGTCGCTTACGCGACTTCGATGTATGCATCATCGACGATCACATTACGGACAAAGACTTTGCAAATATTGCGACCACCGGAAGCGTGGGGTCTGTGCTAGTCAGTGTGCTGGAGAAGATTCGCAAGTCGGATACTTCAGTGTCCTCTCCCTCAGGTCAGTTGTGGTACCTGCAAGGTAATCTGACCACATTCATCCAAGTAGCTGGAAATCAGAGCCCCGTTCTTGCCTATGGTGAGGACGGTTCAGACGGTGTTCTACCTAGCGCGAAAGCGGACTCTCCTACAGATCGCTTACCGACGCCAAAAGCTACTCTGCCTAAATTCTCACATTCCAATTCGGATGACTCCTTGGTCAAAATGTCCTCTTTCAAGCAAAAGGCCCGCTCTTTACCTCATCTGTCTTTGCCCTTCTCGTCTTCTGTTCCTCGACTGTTTCAGTCTACCAAATTCAAACCACCAGCCTCTCCTGGTCTCTTCAGATCTATGTCCGAAAGTCACGCTCCGCAAGCGCCCATGGCAAAGGCGCGGCCGATTCACCTACAGAAGCTAGACACATCGGTGAAACAGCCTCTAGGAGCACGTCAAACAACGCAACGTGCTCCTCCGCCTGCATCCCTGGCGCCTCCAAAGTCTTTTCAGGAAGTATGCATGGCGCAGGCTGCGACGCCTACCAAAGCGTCCTTCGCGAGTGCAGCTGGCGCTGGACCTATCAATACTTCGAGTCTCGCTTACGGATCTGATGACTATCAAAGTGGTCCGCCTCCGACTCCAGGATATGGGGGATTCGGGCACAGTCGGACGGACAGTAATGCCTCAACTGCCTCTTCCTCCTCGACCTCACAGTATCCCGCTTACCATCCCAACGGGCATAGCGAGCAGACCGTACCTCGCAACACCTTCCCTGCCTTCCAACAAGTCCCAGGCTCTGCCCAAAAAGCGGTCGTGCCGTTCGACGCATCAGTCATCATTCCCGGCTTCTTGTACCTAGGCCCGGAGCCTGTCAAAGTCACAGATGTACAGGAGCTGGAATCCGTAGGCATCAAGCGAATCCTCAATATGGCAGTAGAATGCGATACGCAGGAAAGGTGGAAGGGGCGTTTCGAGAAGATTGCGACAATTCCTATGCGTGACAGTCTGGCAGAAGTCAATGTCCAGGATCGCATCAGAGAAGCGTGTATACTCCTGGATGATGCCGATCTCCATTCAAAGCCCACTTATGTTCACTGCAAGGCTGGCAAGTCTCGCAGCGTCACTATCGTTCTAGCATATCTCATACATCGGTGAGCTTTTTCCTTCTTTGAGGGTCATGTTGAATGTGGCTGATCGTACTGTAGGAATCACTGGTCCTTGAAGAAGGCTTACGCCCACGTTACGGAAAGGCGAAAAGGGGTTTCTCCAAATATAGGCTTCGTGGCAGAGCTCATGCGTTTCGAAGAAAGCGAGCTGGGTTCCAGGTCCCAGGGCGTTCTTGGAAGCGGCGCGACTCCATCAAATGAGCAAGGACACAATCCTCGGAATGGATTCTTCCGCACACATAGTAAGACTCTGTCCGCTGCATCCAACAGCTCGGCATCATCGGTGGCTACGAACGATACCGCCGACAAAGGAGACGCAACCTCCTCTCCCTCTGACTCGAATGCTCCCACGTCGATCACTGGGCGTCCAACCATCGTCCGACATCTGAGTCTGATCGCAAATACCGCCATGAATCTGACAGCAGATCAAGCGAGTAGTAAGAGCGTGAAGGATGCCAAGGCAGCTGCTCGTAACGCTAGAGTACGAGAAAGTCTGCCTCCTGGGGTAGGCTTTGCTGGCCTCATATTCGACAAGGAGTCCAGCAGTCCGATCAGCGATAGTTGACCCTCCTATCGTATCAGTGGTGAGGATACAGGTTTGCTACAGACTTTGAAGGTCGAGCTAATCCTTCCTCATCACCCAGATCTCGCTGTTTCTCAGTTTGCTCTTCGCAGACGATTGATGATGAAGAATAATGTCGTTGTATATCTCATTTAAGAGCACAATCAATCCACAGTTCGTTCGCACACTCGACCGCTGATTTGCACTGCCGGGTACCAACTTTGCCGCGCACACTTTGCGCGTGGACTGATGTCTGTCTGACCTCTCCTCACTGAAAGATCGAATACGCAGCAAGCTTTCCTTTACCTACTGCCGACATCAGACCTGGTTCCACCTTCTTCAACTCGATAAGAAGTCGTCGTCTCTCTCCCGTGCTGTCCTTATCGTCGTCGCTTGAGGAGAAGCAAGATGGCACCCACTCCGATCATGCAGTTGCAGGCCAGGCAGCAGGCCAGTAGTACGATGACATCTACTGCGCCAGGGTTTCCGACACAAACTGGCACGAATCCCGGTGATCCATGGGGCTTTGGAGGAAAAGGCCAGGTCGGTTGGCTTCTCAGATGACCGCCTCATCTTCGCGGGACTGCCTTGTCGGGCGGGAAAGATGAGGAAACCTGGAACAGTAGCTGACTGTGATGAACAACGACTGTGCATAGATACTCAACTGGGCTGCGATCGCTGTGGTCGTTGGGCTGCTGGTCGCTATCGCCGGCTGGCGATTTACGACTATGCGACAAAGAACTTTCAAAGGCTTCTTCCTGCCTAGAGGACTACGGATCAAATGGCTTGGTATCGACATTGAAGCCCCTCCCCGTCCTCCGCCCCCTCCTACCATTCTGCAGCTGGAAGAGACCAGGCGACAACGTAGAGCCGAAGAGCGGTTCCAGCGCCGTAGGACAAGAGGTGACAACATAGGGGAAGGTGGTCAAAGAATCGATGCGAACTACGATAGCGACGCCGAGCCAGAGGACCGAGCAGACAGGGAGTCTCTCCCCGGCTACAAAGCAGACACTTCTGCTCCCGTCTACCTAGAAGAATGGAGAGAGGACGCAGCTCGAGACGGCGTGGTCCCTGAGATAGATGAAGAGACTGCTGACGCTATTCGAAGGAATGGAGACGTCGTGGTCAATTCGGCAGGTGCGGACGATGGCAGCGATAGGATGCTGAGTGTAGCAGAGTATGAGGCTCGCATACGAGGTGATACGAATGCCCCAGCAAGACATGAAGCTTCATCTACATCAGCAGCCGCCGCGGCGGTCGTTGAGCAGGAAAGGCAAGATGATGTCGGCGAACAGACCATCACCCGCAATCCGCTCGCACCAATGCCTGCGGGCGTCGAGGCTCTGCGACGTCCAGAGATGGCTCGCCTACCTTCGTCTGGTCCACCGATCTACGCAGACCTCTCCAGACAAGCGAGCCGTAACGCTTAAAGAACAGAATGCAGATAGGGTTTCCAGAATTGGGTTTATAGGTTGAAGATTGTATATTCTGAGGGTTGTGGGATAGTTAAGTCACACATGTAGCACCTTGATACAATGTCCAATGTCTTAGGTTCTTTCCGATTACAAACTATCATTTCGTCCAATCCTTCTTTCTGCCCTCGCAGCCGTCCTTGCTCTAGCAATGGACGTTTTACCTGAGGTACATCATGATTTGTTGCCATTGAGCCCGAGCTGCAAGAAGTCCTGCTCACGCTTCAAGAAACGCCTTGCAATCCTAGGACAATACTGGCTATGGCAGACGAGACTACTGGTACGATACGAAACCATTGAGAGAACCCGCTCCGCAGTCTGAAGGTCTTCCTTGGATTCTTTGCTTGATCAAGGGATGAACGATACTCAAAGCGAGTCGCTAATTTGCCCGTCAGCCGGCTTCAACTGACAGTTCGTAACAGAGAAGACGCGACGAAATCGTTTGACTGGTTCCGCAGTTTTGCTGATGTCGCCGACGAGCTCCATCAACTTATCCCGAACAAACAGGCCAGGGTCCTAATGCTCGGCTGCGTACGCGATCCTATGCATCACCTGAGAGGCTCTCCTCTGACTTTCTTCCGAAATGCTCTGCAGGGCAACTCCAGTAGGCTATAATTCGTTGCGGCCAGACATCATCCCTCAGAAGTGCTTTTCAGCTCTTTCGCAAGACATGTACGACGATGGCTACAAAAACATAGTCAATCTAGACTACTCTCGGGTCTGCATAGAGAAGATGCGCGAGCTACACGCGACGGCGAGGCCAGAAATGACCTGGCTTGAGGGCGATGTGCGGGAGTTGGCTTTCGAAGATGACTCTTTCGATATTGCTCTGGACAAGGGGACGATGGATGCAATGATGACTAGCAAAGGAGACGTATGGGTGTGTCCGATCATCTACTTTGACATTCATCAGACTAAAGAGGCGTCTGAAGAACCCGCCGCAAACAGATGTAGACAACTGCAACAAGGAAGTAGACGAGGCTCTACGCGTGCTCAGGCCCGATGGACTCTTCATCTATATTACCTTTGGGCGTAAGTCGCTGGCGAGACGTCCAAGCATTGGCTGATATGCCTGGGCAGAGCCACATTTTAGGCGGAGGTACATGACCCGACCTAATACTTCTCTGACGGTTACGGGTGAGTGTGAGCGCTGTCCTGATGCCAGTCGCAACTGACGACCCTTATTTGCAGAACTCAAAACGCAAGGCTTCTCCTATTTCCTGTACGTACTGAGGAAGGATGATCCTATTACGGCATAATTCACGGATTAAGAGCCATCCATATGCTGCTCTCGACCTTTCGCAAAGTGTCCGATGGCGTGTTCAGGCTGCTCATCCAGTACACGGTGTTTCCCAAAGGCCGTGCATGGATTGGAATGGAGTCACTCCCTTCTTTCGCGTAACGCAGACGCTTTATGAAGTCGACTGAAGCAGTCGATTGGTATCCTGCATCGGTGACGATTCAGTCTGAGGAAAAGCGAAATCGATCGAAAGGAAAAGCCTACCGGCATTTTTAGTATCTCGCAGATAGATTACCAGCACTGTACCCAATGTCATAGCTCCATCTACGCCTGGCAAGCGCGATACTTGGTCTACAAACTTTGCATCCCAAAGACTGAAGACCTTGCTCTGCTCGCGGTCCTCGCTGACGCTGGCCCCAGTCCAGGCAGCTTTTGCATCATTCCACGCCGCATCGTCGGCATCGTGTTTCGCAATGATGTCCAGCGTCTTGTTTGCGACTGCGCAGCCGATGGGATGAGCAGTGTAGGAGTGTCCGTGCAGGAGGGCCTCCTGTTTTTGCGGCCCCAAGAACGACTCAAAGATCTTGTTGTTCGCTAGAGTGACGGAGAGAGGCAGCAGGCCGCCAGTCAGGATCTTCGCGTAGCATGCGATGTCCGGCTTGACTCCCAAGAAAGATGAACCGGAGATCCTGCCTAGCCGGTACAAACCAATATAGACTTCGTCGAAGATGACAGGTAAATTCAAAGCTGGATCTTCTCTGACAGTATCGACCAGAATTCGCTGGAAGAGGGGATCTACGAAGAGCTGACCGCCTGCGCCCATAACGACAGGTTCCAAGACTAGCGTGCCGAAGTTGATGCCGACCTCTTCTTGCGCATGCTTAAGCCACCGTTTGACATGCTTGCGGTACACATCGGCCAATTGGGTTCGATCGGTGCCCTGTAATCGCTTCTCGACATCGTATATATCGTGAAGATTATCGAAATGAAGGGGCGCCTGACCCTCTGCCCATTGCCAGCCTTCGAAGCGGATTGTAGCTTTGCCATCTTCTATCCTGACAGTTGGGGCGTCCAGCCAGAAACCCCTGCCTCTGTACCATTCAACACTGCGACTGTAGACTCCGCCTTCGCACGCATCCATTGCTCCTATCGTATCTCCATGATAGCTTCCGTTTAGGCCCAAAACGCCTAATTCAACCTTTTCTGCGCTTTCCTGTTTCTGGCTGAGTTGCTTTGCCTTGTATCGCAAAGCCATCTTCAAGGCGACTTCCATTCCCGTTGATCCATTGTCCGAAAAGAATGCACGGTCCGCCCATCCTTTGCCTACTGTATTGACGAGTCGTTCAGATAGCTCAAGGGCAGGAGCATGCGTAGCATTGGGAAATAAAACATGTCCGTATCGTCCGGCTGCTTGCGCCGCTGCCAATGTGAGCTCCACGTTCGCATGTCCCAGGCATTGTGTCCACCAGGAAGCTGAGCCATCGAAGGTGTCTATCAGGTGATTCTGAGTATCGCCTTCGCTTGGTGCCGAATATACACTGAAGGAATCCTTGAGTGCTGAGTCGATGACCATCACATCTTTCTCTTCCTTTACCAGAGAATGCTGCACAAAAGGCCACCATGCTGTCCTCAGCGTACGACCAGCAGCCGTGTCTAGATCGTGCAAGCGGCTATTGTGCTTCTCGACTAGATATCTTGTGACAGCAACCAATCCAGAGCCAGCATGTGTGACAGAGTCGTAGTACGTATGCATAGCTTTTATGTCAGCTTGCTTGTCTGCTAAAGCAGCGTGCGGTTGTCGCAGAGTCCCGAAAGCCAGATCCCTGTCCTTGCACCATTGCGACAGGTATTTATAGTTCTCATAGTATGTCTCTTCAAAACACAGTAGAGCGTCGATGTCGTAGCCTCGCAGAAGCAGAGACTCGTATGCTGAGAGCGTCGTCGATATCCCTCCGAGATGGTGCGAGGCTATCAAGACAGTGGGTAAGCGGAGCGAGCGATAGGCATCTGCTTGACTTCTGCCTGTAAGAGTAGGACTATGTGGTCCTGTATTACGTGTAAGCTATAACCTTACATCGCTAAGGCTGTAGGTCATGCTTACCTCCGGCTGTTTCCACGTACAAGCTTGCTACCTCGCTCGGAAATAGGCCTCTCGCGATGCGTTCAGCGTGCTTCTTGATGCCTCGCGACACAGTTTCGTCTGAAGGCGGAGCATACTGAGAGGTCGAAAGATCAGTCGGCCTCCCACAATCATCAAGCTCTTTACTCTGCTAACGTACTGTCTTATCTGTGTCTGTTGCTCGTTGGGCAGCCAGATGCGGACTGACTGGCTCATGAAAGTAATGCAAGCAGGCCGTGTCTGTATTTTTGGCGAAAGTCGCGACGTGCCTGTAGAACAACGTCAACTCGGGTCGCATCAGCTCATACACGTTGTTCCGCACCAGTCGTCTCCTTGCCCTCCTGTTCCAACAGGCTTGAGGTAGAAAGACTTGTGACCCGAAGCAGCAGAAGCACGACAGAGAGCAGCGGTAAAGACAGTCTTGCCGACTTCGGTGTTTGCACCAAAGACTTGATGCACGCGTAGATTCTTGAAGAGCATAGTATAGGGACAGCCTTCAGGTCAGCAGAAGGTGTAAGCCGAGCTCTTGATCTTGCATAAACCGAAAACCCAAAGATGCGATAGACGACACGGCCTTCAAGCGATTTAATACGAGGCTTCGGCGATGGATCTGAATTCGCTGCAAACGACGGCCTTGCGCCTGTCCGCCAGATTGAGCGAGAACCTGAGCGAGACAGCCCGTGATTTAGGACTTCAAGGCCTCGATGCCGCCAGTATCGCTGGAGCTGGCGTCGGTTCTGCTGGGAAATACCTCGAAGATGGCGCCGTTATCACTGAGCAAGGCGTTCGCGAGACCAAGAAACTGCTCGAAACAAGAAGAGAGGCCAGCATGGCTGAAGGTCTGCGCAGAGTCTTGGCTGTGCGTTTTGCATGGCGATTCAAACATCCAGAAGAACCTACTAACGACATGTATATATACTAGATGATGCTGAAAGGCCGCCCTGTTCTCACCTTCTTTCCCCAAGTCGTCCAGTGCCTCTCGTCATCGCATTCGAGCAGCATCCAGATACGGTCTCTGGTCTCACTATACATCCTTCGTCAAGCTAGACTAGAACCAGACCTAGCCCTTCTTCCCGTAAACATGTATCAGAAGGACCTTCGCGATCCGAACCCTATCATCCGAGCTCTGGCATTACGGACTCTTGCTGGAATGGGGCTAGAGAGTATAGCTGCCCTAGTCCTTATGAGTCTCAAGACCGCCTCTAGGGATAGTAACTGGTTCGTTCGACGGGCGGCTGCAGAAGCGATGGACAAGATACATGCGTATGTACGATAATACAGCCTGCTGCACGCCTAGCTGACCCGCTATGCTGCCAGTCTTGATCCCTCGCACATCACGTCCCTCCTACCTATCCTTCAGACTCTGCTGAGCGACCGGAATGCGCTTGTTCTCGGATCCGCTTTAGCGGCCTTCGAGATCATCTGTCCGGATCGCATCGAGTTAATCCACCCTGAGTACAGAAGGATATGCCAGTCTTTGATAGACGCGGACGAATGGTCTCAGGTGGTCATGCTGCGAGTCTTGGAGCAATATGCAAGGACCCAATTCTTGGATCCAGACAACCACAAACTCGATAAAGATCTCGATCTCCTGCTCAAATGTATGGGACCCCTCTTCTTCAACCGGAATGCAGCTGTCAGTGATGCGAAGCGAGGTGTCTCGACATAGGCTGATCTGCGACACAGGTCGTCTTGGCAGCCACCCGCCTATACTATCATCTGGCGCCCAAGTCATACGCATCAAAGTATGTGGCGCCTCTCATGCGCCTCCTGCAAGCCCCAGCAGAGCTCCAGGCCATAGTGCTTGCGAATATAGCTATCATAGCGACCACGCAACCGGTAGGCCTGCCACATAGCTGTCAAAGCGAATTCCCAATCTTACTCGGAATCACAGAATCTGTTCTCCAATCAACTGCATAGATTCTATGTCTACCAATCAAGCGATCTGCCTTCTGTCCGGTCCTCGAAACTGCAGATCCTCGTACTTCTGGCTAACAAGGATAATATCCGGACGATACTATCCGAGCTCCTCGTAGGGCTATCTTACGCTCTTTACCCTTGCCGCAGCCGTTCGCTCACACTACATTGCCACACAGGTCTACATCCGTGCAGATGATCCTGACTTCGTCAGCGAGGTTGTGAGGAGTATAGGGAGATGCGCCGCGCGTGTCCCGACTGTCCGAGAAGAGTGTACAAAAGTGCTACTTCGCCTAATCACGCAAGAACAGAGTGGTCGTGAGTATTCGCACGCATTGGCTGCATCACTTCTTACACGATTACCGATTCTCACGTATTGCTGTATTTCCGCAGAACAAGTTTGCATTCAGGCTATGCAAGAACTCCACACCTTATTCCGACTCAATCCCTCTTCTACGTCCATGACGAGCGCGACGAAGGCGCTCAGTCAACTCATCATAGCATTCCACAACAATCGAATTACTTCCCTTGATGCAAGAGCCGAGTTCTATGCTCTCCTCGCTAATTATCTGCCGTTGCTCAAGTCGAACATAGCGCAAGTTGTCGATGTGCTGCGAGTGGGCTCAAAGACGTTCCATAAACAGGTAAACTTCTGTGGTCCTCGTGAACTGCCGAGTCTGTATTCATGTCTTGAAGCTGATGCTGTAATTGCTGGCAGACCTACAAATCCAAATCATCTCTCTTACTCTTGTCGACAAAGCTAGTCATGCTCCACTCCTCCAGTCAATCTCCTACAAATGACTCCTTCACACGTACTCTCTACCTCCTCCATTCGTACATCACGACTCTGGCTCGCTATGATGCTTCATGGTCATTACGAGACACAGCCCGTTTCTGCTCGTCCGTGTTAGCAGAAGCGGGTATAAAATTACAAGAAGAGGAAGAGGTTGCACAAAGTGCGGCTCAGGAAGCGTTTGCGAAGGGCGAAATGGTAAATTTGGATGCGGCTGTCCAGACGAGCGAGCAGAATCAAGAAGACAGGATTTGGCAGAAAGACATGCGGGAGCTGCTCCTAAGCACTGCATCGCGGACTACTCCGGCCGGAGAAACTGCTCAAGTCTCCACGGCAAAAGCAGGAAGCCTGCTCGGCACTTTCCGTCTGGTTTCGGTTGCGCAGAGCTCAAGCATCGATGCTGCCGGAACTAGCGCGATGCAGCAATTGGCTGGCTGGAAGCCGCTGCCAGAATGGCCTTCGTCTGCACCGCATCACGGTCTGCGCGAACCATCTACCGACGAATCAGATAATCAGCAGCAGAGCGGTCGTGGCTATCCTACGGCGTTCGGCTCATCCTCAACCACGAATTCAAAAGGTAAATCGACAGCGGCAAGCCGAAGACTCGCTGCAGGGGCACAATCTTCGTCGTCGTCTTCTTCTTCTAGGGCGAGAAGGGAACAAGTCGTACTTGTACCTACGGAGAGCGAGCCGTCTGCGTATGTTCGACAGGAACCAAGACAGAGAGATCTGAATGACTTCCTGGCATCTGGCTCGGAGGAGGAGAGCGAGAGTGATGAAGAGGATTCTGACGATTCAAGCGAGGAAGTGGCAGCGGAGGTTGCTCAGGAGCATGACGAAGAAACTACGGACAGCGAGCTAGAGGAGAGTGGAGAAGAGCTGAGTAGCGCAGATGAAGACGAAGGAGATGCGACCGCGGCAGGCGCAGCGAGGCAGCCGCTATTACAAAACGGAAGAGAAGGGTAGCACACATTTTTGCCGGGCATTTGTGCTTCGATAGTTCCATGTAGATTGGCGAAATATCTGAAGGACTGACATCTATGGTACAGAAAAAGTAAGAGGTCCAGAAACATGTAGAATGGCATCTCCCGTCATGCTTGCGCTTGCACTGTGTCGCCTTCGTCCCGTCCGTGGTAGAACTTGTCCATGAAAGAGACTGTTGACAAATGCAACGACCTCAGCCAATGTAACTGGAGCACTGCGGTAGGGCGGGGATCTCTACCTGGTCTCGCGGGTAGCTAGCAGGCAGGGCACGGAGTCAGCATTTGATACCTTTACGATGTAAACAAGCGTGTTTTTTTTTGCTCACCTCCTCCTTTGCAAACATACGGTAGAGATGGCTATCCATCTTCCAAGCGTTTATCGTCTCTTGAAACTCTTGATACCCTTTCAAGAGGAGGATGTCTACAGCTTCCAAGTCGTCTACATACTTGTTCTTCTCAAACTCTTGACGGATCTTTGCGCGGATCGCTGTCGCTGGGAAGTTTGCAGCGTAGAGGGTCACAATCTCGGGAGCGGCTCTGGGAAAGGTACGACAGACTGAGCGGGCTGAACAGCTTCCTTATGGATATAAGCTGGATCCTACCTGTACCATGTTCGGTACAGCGCCCTTGAGCGAGCCTGAGCGACGGGCCAGGAGCCTGGATGAGCGAGACGACGGAGCCAGCTTCTCAGCTATCATCCTGGACTACTTGACTGCCTGCTCTACCCACCCGACGACGTGGTTATGACTGCTAAGCGTGAAGGGATGGTGGTCATGATATATGATGTTGGATGGTAGTCAAAGAAGCAAGCAGGATGGCTCCTGGCTTGATCTCGTAACGATATCCATCAAGATTCTGGACTTTGTTGAAGGCGATACATCTACTGTTCTCTGACAACAACGGACTTCGACATTCTTGCCTGCACGAATCAATTGGAACAAATCGCGTCCATCTCGGCCGATTGCAGGAGAGCACCGTACCGCTGGCACAACACCGCGCAAGTAGCTCTGTTCTGGCTGCCGCCGACGCTACTCTCCAGCTCATCGCGATGTGATCTATGTCATGAACACTCTTTAACGGACCTTAGAGACGCACATAAGAACGGTTATTCAGCGGATTTCCTTAGCCTCTGCACGGCAGATTGCGCGTCCAATTCGCTTGCCAAGCTAATGAGATCCCTCTTCTCTCACTAACCTATTGAATGATTCTCTACTTCCTATCAATCATCCCCCTAACATCACTACATCCTAAGCTAACATGGTCGCTGCTGGTCACTGCGCTTGTAGTAAGTCACAATTAAATTCAGATCTTCAGCAAGTACATGCTGACGAAATCTCATCTTCAGACAAGATCCAATTCGAGATTGACGCCTCCGAGGCCGAACTCTCCAATGGCGCACTCTGCCATTGCAATACATGCTATCACGCGCATAGCGGACCATCTTTTAATATGAAGCTGGACACCAGCGCTATTAAGATTGTCAAGGGCGAGGTCATTTGAAACACTCCCTCTCCCTACACTGAAACGAACTCCGCTTGTTCTAACCTGTTTGTGTTGATCGATACAGCCCAAGGAACATATCTATGTCGGAAATACCGGTGAGAACGTCCACCGCATGTCCGTCAACTTCTCCTCTTTATCCCGTCTGTGCTTGCGCTCATACTTATGCTGCGGTCGACGATACGATAGGTTTTGTGGTGACTGTGGCTCTCCACTCTGGAGCAAGTGAGTCACATCTGTTCCTTTGCGGGTAGGCAACTCGCTTACGCACTCTTTCGAAGCCCCGATGCCCAGCCTGGGACTTCTTACTTCAAGCCAGGCACTCTTGTAGATAAATCTCGAGTCAAGGTACGGGGGCGCATGTTACATGCTATCCCAGACAGTCGACTTCGTAGCTGATCCTGCTTGGGCTTGCCGCACAGCTCAACATCGAGATTTACTCAGAATGTGCCACTCCTGGCATGCTGCACGAGGATGGGAGCGTCATGTTACTCGACAGCAAGTTCCAGCCCTACTCAAATTAGGAAGCCAAGCTGTTCGCGGACGCTTGTAACGATACCAACGATATCGCAGATAATAAGCCAAAGCTGCTTTGCAGAAGGATACATTCATTACGACTGATAACTAACGGTGACTGTGACTAACGACGAGAAGCCGTCTTAAGTACCTTCCTATCAAGCTTGCGAATTCTTCTGTCCTTTCATAATGGCTTCAAGCTCTCGCTCTTTAGCCTCCATGGCCTTCAAATGTGCATCCAGCTGATCCTTCTCAGACTGCAATGCCTCAACCGAGCGTTTCCTGCGCAATAACACGCCAAAATAGGTGAGTGTGAACGAACGGATAGGAAGGCATCAGATGTAAGTATGATAGCTATAGCTCCTTAGTAGCACAATAAGACGTACTTCTGCTCTACTACCTCCATGACCTGGGTGAAGTACAGACATCAGCGTTGACGCGTCCATTGGAATGCAAGATAGCTTTATACCTACATGCTTGTAATCAGCACCAGCCTTTCTGGACTTGTCGTCATCAATAGCTTGCTTCCTCTCAGCAGCCATCTGGAGATCTCGTTCGATATCGTCCCTCGTCAGACTGTCCCCAGCTGCGACACCATGAGTCTTGACTTCTGCTGCAATAGCTTTGGCCAAGATCACTTCTTGTCCAGAGAGCTCGCTCTTGTGCTGGTCTATAGCGGCCTACACGGAAACCCTGTCAAGCGCGCTGTTCATCTCTCGAGATCCCGTGTTCTGGGGCGCACCTTTCGCTCGGCCGCCTGTTCAATCTCAGCGTCAAGCTGCTCCTTCGTAAGACTGAGTAGGATCGAGTACTTCGCATCAGCTACTGCGTCCCTCGCATGAACCTGTCCTTCACGCACTGCTTGCCAAACTTCTCCTGCTCGGCCGTCAATCTCGCATGCAAATCAGAGGACATGGCTGTGACGCGTTTCAAGTCTGGAGATGAGCGAAGACAGCCTGTATACCTATGCTGGACGTAGACAGGTGACCTCAGCGATCCGGCCGCTAAGCGGACCAGCAGCCCAAAGCTTTGGACAGTCCGGCAAGCTAAGTCGTCCTCTATGTGTCAGTGTGCCTGTGTCTCCTGCAAGAAATCTCTACCCGCTTTCTGATAAGCACCGTAAGGATAAGGCCATAATAGCAGGTTCAAGTTCTTGCTTTCTGGGTCGAGCGGACAGCGCACAAAGACCCTAGCAAAATATAACTTCCCCGTTAGCAATTCCCTCCTCATGGCAGCTCCCAGCTGATTTGCTGCTGATTTGCTTCGGAGGGAGGCACTCGTTCGTGTCAGAGCTGCATCCCCATTGCCAGATATCAGTACGTCAAGCAGGCAGACATGTGCGGAATCAGCTGCAACGACTGTATTATACTGATAACAACAGAAACACGCAGGACGTACGAATTTTGCGAACGCATCTAGGCGACTTTCGGGCGCTTGTTCTGTTTCTGACCACCCGGCTTTCCTCCCGACTTCTGTTGCTGCTTTCCACCAAATGGTTTCTTCTGCTTGCCATTCGTCTGTTGAGATTTTGGCTTGACGTCCTCTGACTTGACGGCAGCTTTCTCTTCAGACTCTTCGGTACTCTCGCCCTGTTCCAGCTGCTTGGCCTTGCGCTTCTGTTTCGCATTCATTGCTGTCATCCCTCCTAGCTCTGCAACTCCATCACCAGCGGGCGGACCTTTGCTGATCGGTCTGTTCGGATCTTCAGGCTCTGTCGCGCCTTCAGATTTCTCAGGCTGTGAGTGGGGAACGTCGGTCGTCAGCGCCCAGCAAGTACAATCAGAAGGTCGAGTACGCTGACCTTCTTGTTTCTGCGACGCTTCCTCCTTTTACCACTTGGCTCCAGGGTAAATCCTGCACCTCCGCTCTTCTTGATACGGAGCTGCTTGTCTAGGAAAGCAGTAACAGCTCGAGGGTCTTTAGTCTCTTCCTCGATACCAGGGTTCTGCTTGATGTATGCGGTGTAACGTTCCATTCGACGCAGATGTGACTAGATGACCACACTCCGTCAGCACTGAAATCCGTCTAGCATGGATTTGTATGCTTACCTTGCTCTTCAAATGCGTATCTTTCATCGCGCCCATGCGGAGCACTTTGTCCGGGCACGCTATGCAAATAAGCTGGGTCGCATTGAGGAAATTAGCTGCTGCTTTCCAGTTTGCATAATAGGGACAGCGAATGTACCGTCTTGCGGCTCGCTGCATCTTCGCTAAGCTCGAAGACGGGGGAAGTGACAGCATCTTGCAGGGAGGGCAAATTTTCAGGAAGTTCTTGCTCGTCATCTCCGTCGAGCTCTTCCTGGCCTTGCATAAAGGCAGACTGTCCTTCATGTTCATCATCTTCCTCGTCATCGCCGGATTCCTCATCGTCTTCTTCACCGTTTGACCCAAATCCTGCGAACTCGTCGCCTTCTTCGAGCGTTACAGCTTCTTGGTCTTCATGATCTGATCCAGAGTCTGAATTGTCTGAGCCAGCTTCGCCGTTCTTGCGACTAACGTGTTTAAACATTTCAATGGTCTAAGGAAACAGGTCGAGCAGTATTTTCAGAATGTCTTTTGGCTTCAAGCTGACTTTTCCCAGGAGTTTTCTTGACCAACGTTGATGCCAGCTCGCCATGCTGCTTCTGCTGACATCGTCTCGAGAACCGTAGCAAGACCGTACTCTCCTTCCCAGGCTACACTGGCAAACAGGCTTCTTCGGATCGCGTTACATGGACATGCGCCGTCATGGCAGAAGTTAGGCTGGAAGAGCCCGTACAATGGCCCAAGGTTCGCTGGATCAAGAGACTCTCCATCGCGGTATCTGCGTAGAGACCTTCTAAATGCTGCCCCGGTTTCGAGTACACCTCGCATCGCATCGACGGCCTCACGTATGAGAAGTCCTATCGCTGGAAGATCGCGAATCAGCCCATTGCAGAGAACAGGTCCTGCACGTCGGGGTTATGCGACCCTAGCCTCCACTGCGGAAACAGATGCACTGTGGAGTAGCGGCCAGCAAGCATCGGCTACAACGCCAGACTCCCTGAGCGAGTTCAATGGAGATGCAGCTGCGGAGGACACAAACCCGGAAAACTTTTCGGGCGACGAAGACGCTGCAGAAGCTTCGGCCACACGGATTGAATTGCAACCTGGCGACTGGATACAACTTCGATCGTAAGTGTCACATACAATTTCGCTATTAACGATCGCTACGTCTCACAGACACTGTACATTTCGCAGCTTCGAGGAGTCATCTTCCTTTATATACTTGCGGGAATGGCTAGATGCGCACACTATCTTCGGCAGGCGGGCGCTGGTGCACGGTCCTGGTAACACATTACTTGTGGCTCGATTCAACAACATTGTGTTTCGCATCCCTTCGGTTGTTCCGCGACATGTCGCCGAACAAGCTGCAGTTGTCCTCAAACTCTCTCCTCCTGAATATACAGAAAATCTTGCAAATCTAGGTGTCACTTTAACGGAAACTAGTGTGGAAGGCCTCTCCGCAATGTCTGAAGAAGAGTATGACAATTTCGTGAAGGAACTAGCTGTCGAATTCGGCAGTCCAACATGGAAGGATGCTTATGAAGCCAAGTTGCAATGCTCCGCAGTTCTTCGGAACATCGTTGCAGAGCAAGAGAAGCTCAAGAAGGAAGTCCTGAGACTGGGAGGAAGGAACCTGCCTGAACTCATCACCACCTCCGATCCAAGCAAAAGCAATACTCTATCCATCTACAATGTATACGACTTGATATGGCCAGATGATTCGAGTAGTCCAGGCGTTGGGCCAAGTGAAGGTCAAGATCCACGGATGCAAAGGCTACTCGCGGTCCACAATCTGCTGCTCGACAACGCCGATAGCTTCGAAGCAGATTCTGTCAATCTCCTCGCAACACAGAGGTTTCGAGTCCGTAATGAGAAAGAGCTCTACTGCCTTCGAACAGTCAGAGGCTGGATTCGGGAGGACAAGCCGCAATTCACGGAGTTCATGGACAAAGTACGCAACATACAGCGGAAACTTCCTGCAGATCGTACAAAAGGACTCTCACCCGCCAGCAACGCTTCAGAAATACGGCATATACCTGTTCAGGGGCTTTCAAGCTGGTCAGAGTCGGACCTACTCATCATCGAGTTTCTCGAGAATTTCCTCGTCATGCGGCGTCGATTACAACAGAATCCATTCGAAGCATACTCAGCAGTGATTGCAAAGATCCTGGATAATGATGCCACGCCAGATAAGGGTCTGTATAGAACGTCTGGAGAAGTGCCGAGCGATCTCGCTGCCAGGGTTGCAGTCATCCAGCTACTCAAAGATATCGGCGTCTACCGAGATTGGGAGAATCTAGTGTGTAAGGACGCAGAGCTCGGATTGGAAGCCTGGAGCAAGCAAGTAGCTTCTCCGGACCCAAAGTACACGAAGGATGTTCGCCCAACAATCGATGGACTGGACTCGGTCAGGCATGATTTCGGAGACCTACCCGTGTACGTCATAGACGATGCTACAGCCTCGGAGCTTGACGATGGGATTTCGATTGAGCCCTCTTCCAAGCTGGACAGTCGACGAAGGCCGACTTTCTGGACACATGTCCACATTGCAGATCCTACTTCCA
This sequence comes from Erythrobasidium hasegawianum, assembly GCA_001972285.1. NCBI lineage: Eukaryota > Fungi > Basidiomycota > Cystobasidiomycetes > Erythrobasidiales > Erythrobasidiaceae > Erythrobasidium > Erythrobasidium hasegawianum. The sequence goes on along the minus strand of BCII01000007.1, from coordinate 1,494,756 downwards.
TCTTGCAGCCTGGCGACGACTTATCTCGCCAAGCAGAAATCACTCAAGCTTCCTTTTATCTGCCGGAGATGACTTTACCTATGATACCCTTCGAGATCATAAAGGCGCAGGGATGGAGTTTAGGAGACTTGCCAGAGCAGCGAGTCATGAGCTTCAGTTTCCGCTTGGACGAGGACGGCAATGTGCTCGAGCAGACTGTGCGGGCTGGTATCGTCCGGAATATCAAGCGATGTACGTATGATACCATCGATTTAGCCATATCAGAGGACGACACGACATCCTTAACAACCGCTGCGGCCTGGAATGATCAGCCGAGCCTAGTCTGGCCATACAGGACGAACGCATCTCAAGAAAGCTCTCCCTCGCGGAAGCAGCTGTCTTTATCAGACATCGAGCCGCAATCGCTTAAAGACTTGAAGAATCTCAATATGCTTAGCAAGAAGCTCATGCGCAGGCGAATCGACGGGACTGCGCTGGTTTGGGCAGCTACGAGTCGACAGTCGAACATCATAGTACACTCGAAGCCCTTGCTTCCCGACTTTTCTACACCGTCCACACCAGGCATTGCTACTTGCGTGCCTCACATCGAATTGATCTTACCTTCTGGTAAAAAGGAAACGTCTTACGGTCTGACTCCTGCTCAAAACCTGGTCGCCGAATTCATGATTCAAGCAGGACGGACGGCAGCCTCACATCTGTCTCAGCGAAATATATCGGTGCCCTATCGTGGTCAATTGGTCCCCTTCGGTAGCAAACAGAGCATTCAGGAAATTCTGGCTCTACGCGACCCGGAGACGGGTGCAGTCAGTCCGGCCGAGATGTCAAAACGACACGTCCTCTTCCAGAATGCCTATTTCTCAACTGAACCTATCGGTCATTGGCCAATGGGTATTACTGCCGAGAGCGGAGGTTATGTTAGAGCCACTAGCCCGCTTCGACGATTCAGCGACATGGTAGTACACTGGCAGCTTAAAAGCACCATGGTGAAAGATCAGAAGCCAAGGTTCTCTACACAAGAGGTCAAGCAGATGATCAAGCAGATTGATCGGACAGGCCGAGCGAGAACACGGTCTGAGCGTAGAGCAAAAACATTCTGGAAGCTCTTCCTTATTCAGCAAAAACTACTTGAAGTGAGAGCAGATCCATCGTCTGATCCCCTTGCAGCAGATCTGCTGTTGGGCGGTCTTACTGCTGTCATCGGTGAAAGCAAGCTCAACCCCCAGTCAGCCTCGAGGCTCACCTCAGTCTTTATATCAGAGTTAGGAGTACCGGCAACTATGACAAGACCAGCTGGCCACGCGTCGCCAGCCATAGGCTCCAAATCCATTGTCGATATCAGCGGATTAGTTTTGGACGACTTCAGCAAGCTATTCGTCAAGCTAAGAGGCGAGAAGTAGAGGGTTGTAACCCCCTGCTATCGTAGAGGCTTTACTGTGAAGCAGACTTTCCTTAGACTTATGTTGTTGCTACACCACATGTTGGCCCTGCGCAAACCCCGCTTCCTGCGACTCCTTTGACATTTGGTATAGCGGTACAGACTTGCTTAGGCTTGAGTCTCGTTGGTCTGCTGAGCTTGTTCTTCCTTCGTCTCCTCCTGGATTACGCTTCTGGCTCCCATTGCGCGGTTTGGCGAGAGCACTCGCCCGGCTGAAGCGGTCACATCTTGATATCCTTGGCGACCTCGTCTTGAGTCGAGAGCGTCCGGATTGACTTCTGGTCCTACTGACGTGCCCATGCCTTCGATGGTGTTTAGGCCAGTACGGCGTCTAGCGGCATCAGACGGAGAACGCTCGATGGACACAGAGCGAGCTCCCATGGCTCTGGCAGGGCTTTGCGACACTCTTCCTTCGGTGCTTCCAGTGCGTCTTTCGATACTGACGACGCTGGGGTTTCTCCTATCACGTGAGCGTGAGACGCTCCCAGAACGAGCACCAGTAGCGCCAGACTGCTCTCGAGGGATCTATACACCATCAAGAATTTAGCCATTCTCTTCGAAACCTCTTCTAGCGCAGGCGAGACTGACGCGACCACGAGTCTCGGCAAAGTCCTCAGCCGTGGGCGACTGAATCACGTCGCCTTGCTTGTTCTGAGGCGTACAGGTTCAGCATACAGTCGGCATATATCTACCAAGTCGCCTTGCTCGCTCTGGCGCTCACGTAGTCTGGGTTTCTGTTGGGATCCGCTGCGCCAGGAGCGAGAGGCCCTGACGATTCGACCTGCCTGTTGTAGTCGGGAACGAAGCCTGACATTTGCGCTGGTGATTGATGTTGGGTACTAGGCAGAATCTGATCTCTTGAGAGGATGAACCTTTGGAAATCCACAATGTACTGGCGTTGGCGGAACGAAAGGGGCAAGCAAGTACCCGGCAGATGAGACTCTTTGATGTTGGCGATTGGCAGACTTCGAGCGATCAGATGCACGCAATGTAGTAACGAGTCCTACTCAAGCAAAGGCGTCAAGCAACAGGCTGCATTGCCCGAACACGCGAAAGAAAAGGTGGAGACAGCAAAGATGGCATGGCCTGAGACTCGTAGGGCCAGGGCGGAAGTGTAGATATACTTGCACTTACTTGGACAAGGACGGCGACTTACCCAGGATTCTGGCAGCATACTTTTCCGAGACTGGGTGAAGCTGTGTCGTGTGGTCTCGGAAAGCAAACACATTTGCTTCGCCATTACTATGCTGAAAAAGAGCTTTATAGTCAGTGCAGCTCAGAGTCTACGGTATCGCAAACATAACCGACAAAGTATGGAGAGCTGCCATATCGCCTCTTCCAGTGAATGTTATCGAGAAGTTCATCCATCATGTGATAGTGGGTAATGAGCAGGAGGATAGGCTCAGGGCGTTGCTTGAGCTTCTTCAGTATGGCGTTGGCGCGTATGCTCCCAGCTCTGTTTTGAACACACTCAGCAGCTACATTGCAAGAGGAGGCAGTCTCCGCACTTTCGAGCGTATATGCCCTGTTTCACATTCACATCCGGAGTGCAGCGGGTATAATCGAAACCAGGGAACTCAAGTCGTTGCTCTTCAGGGGCCTTGCCGATGTGTGGAGAGCCAGGATTAAGTTCCTGCCTACAGAGGCGCTTCAGTGTTTCTGCATATGTGCTGAGACTCGACTCACAGCTCAGGTCTGATTTCGACGAGACCTTTGCACCTGTCCAGGAGTTCCGGAAAGCCAAGGAAGGCCGTCTGCTTAGCTCGCAGAAGGTGTGAAATTAGGACCTTTCCGCCTGATCGCTCAATGTTCTCTATGAGTTTGCTATAATCGACGTTGAGCTTGCTAGCCTGAAGTTTGCCTAGATCGGTCAACGGCGAGTCTCTCTGACCGCGCTTTTCTTCCAAAGGTATTTCGACACCGTTGCGACACGCCCCAGGATTGCTGGTAGCAGTGTCAACTTGACCCCCGGTAACAATATGCCACTACCGCTCACCATTCAGCTTGACAATGCCTCATCAAGATGATGACAGGTCCATTGCGATTGTCGATACCCAGTGACTCGGCAAACGCTTTCTGCGCAGTGTACTCACTACTGCCGGCGGGTGAGGGAGTTCTGTCTGGAGTAGCAGGGAAGGAGAAGCCGCTAGACACCGAAGGGCGTTGCACTAGCCTAGTAAAAGGCCCCTCGCGTATTCGGACTTCGCCATCGTGCGAAGAGTATGAGTCTATGGAAAGCAATTTACGAAGTCGAGTCGGTTTCCAAAAGGACGAGGCCTTGGAGCACGTCGATGTCGTTGAGGATCGAGCGCTAGGAGTCGTGGAAGCAGATCCAGACGCTCGCCTCGATAGCTTCTTGAGATTGGCCTCATTCAGCTCGTCCGGCTTTTTTGTCGAAGTCGGCATGATGAACTGCGAGATTGTAAGGTGTGTAGAAACGGAAAGGCAGCAGAGAGGAATTGCGATGGATGAAAGATCGACAAATTTGCAGATGTGTTCGACAAAGCACAAATCGCAGAGCCCCGACTCGTGACAAGGGAGACCGCAAGGAGTTTATCTTGCCAGCAATACCTCCCTTATGAGGTTGCTATGAGAGAAGCAGACGGCTTAGGGCTTCAAAGCTTTACGTCTGTCTTGCTGGCTTGCCATACGAAAGCTGCACCTGTTGTAGGGAGAGACTGCACCCAGCAAAGGAACCACGGCCGCTTCAATCGCTCAACGATGCAAGGTGATCTTGTGGACAGAAGCCGTTGGGAGCCAAGCTAAAGCCATGGCTCGAGGTCGTCGGAAAGGAAGAGGAGGATGTGTATAAGGAGAAACAGCACCGCAAACGCGCGTTGCGTGTATGTGGCCGCTACACCGAGAATAGCTAGATGTATCCTACCACATCGAGCTGCTATGTCGGCTTGCCCAGGATCCTAGCAGCATACTTCTCCGATACTGGATGAAGCTTAGTCGTGTGGTCCTGGAAGGCATATACAGTAGCCTCGCCATTCCGTTGCTGTAGCAGATTATGTGAGATCAGCCTGCCTTGCAGATCGTGGACGTATATACTGACATAGTCGGTATGAGTATTCCGCTTCCAATGTCTGTTCTCGACGAGTTCAACGATGGTGTGACCGTGTGTTATCAGCAAAAGAATAGGCTCGGGTCGCTTTTTGAGCTTCTTCAAAACAGCGTTGGCACAGATGCTGCCCGCCCTACAAAATATAGTCAGCTGTGCCAACGATTTGTTCCCTGAAGCAGGAGCGAGAGAAGAGCTTACTTTCGGGCATGGATACCCTTCTTGACGTTGCTTTCTGGGGTAACACGCGAATAATCGAAGCCCGGGAACTCGCTTTCCTGATCCTGAGGTGCCTTGCCTGTGTCGCACGGAGAGCCAAAGGTTTCTTGCCTGGAGCAGCCCAATCAATTAGCAGCGCTTCATACATAGGAAACATATGCTTGCAGCTCAGGTCGTATTTCGACTAGCTCTTTGTGGCCGTCTAGAAGCTCTGGGAAGGCAAAGAATCCCGTTTGCTTGGCTCGAAGGAGATGCGAGATGAGCACTTTCCCTCCAGCGCGCTTGACGTTCTCTATGATTTTTGTGTATTCACTTTTCAGCTTGCTTGCTTGGATCTCACCTTGATCTGAAAGAGGCGGATCTCTGATATTCGGACCGTCCTCGCCGGGAATGAGGACTCCGTTTCGAGTTGCTCCATGGTTGCTTTGATCATCGGAATTAGCGGCAATCATAATCAGGCTAGGACCATACTCACCTCTCCGAATGACAGTGCCTCATGAGCACAATCACAGGACCATTGCGATTGTTTAAGCCTAGAGATCGAGCGAATGCTGCATGGGAGCTTTCATCGATACTGACAGCTGGTGATAGCGATCTTTTGGGTGTGGGAGGGAAGGAAAAATTGCTAGACACTGAAGGACGAGCTATACGCCTTGTGAAGTGGCCATATCGAACACGAACCTCATCTTCGCGGAATGAGTACGAGTCTACAGATGATGACTTCTGACTTGATGTAGTACTCCAGAAAGATGAACCTTGGCTTGTAGCCGAGGAAACCTTGGACGACGCTGATGATTGCGAACCTCGCGTGCTGGCGACCGTAGAACTACCGAGACTGTTCTTAGATGCTGACCTTGATAGATTTCTAAGGTTGACTTCGTTGAGCTTGGTAGGGGCTTGCGCCAAATCTGACATGGCTACTGCAGCAAAATTTTTGTTGAAATGTGGAAGTACGGAAGGGAAAGAGCGTAGGGGCGGGCACACCGACGGAAATCGAAAGTAAGCAAACTCTGCAGATTTGAGACACGCTATGCAGTATCTGACTTACTCGAAACAGCGCCGAGACGTCGAGCTGTAAATTTGCGGCCCGATCATCTTGTTTAAGGCCATGAAAAACGTGGTAGTCTTCCTCAGCATACTTGAGCCCAGACGAGTGCTTCTCTCAGAGAAGTAGGGAAGGGACGATTCAGCATGGACTGCATTGCTGCCGAATAATGCTGATACGGCAGGGAGAGGTGAAGCGGAAATACAAGCATATGACGCTCCTGTGATTACAGATAGCCCTACTGCGACTTGGACACCGTTGTAGGCCTGCCCAAGATTTTGGCAGCATATCGCTTCGATACCGGGCGAAGCTTGGTCGTATGGTCTTGAAAGGCGAATACTGTAGCCTTGCCATTGCCTTGCTAGCGGACGACAAAGTCAGCATAAGCCGACTCTCATCCGAGTCACCTACTCACGTATCCTACGTATTTCTCGTCTTCTTTCCAGTGCCTATTCTGCAACATTTCCACGATAGTATGACCGTGCGTGATAAGCAACAGCAGAGGTTCTGGGCGGGCTTTAAGGCTCTTAAGAATTGCGTTAGCCCAAATGGTGCGCGCTCTGTGAAATGCATAGTCAGCGACAGAGACAAAGCCCCAATCGTACGATAAACCTCACTTATAGGCATAGATCCCTTTCTTGATGTTGACCTCCGGAGTACATCTCGAATAATCAAAGCCAGGGAATTCAGCCTCCTGATCTTCGGGCGCTTTGCCGGTGTCGCAGAGGCCACCAAACATCTCCTGCCTGAGAAAGCCAGAGTCAGAGCCGAATGCTTCTCGTCAGCTGCAGCCTTGCGACAAGGGGGGTTTGCTCACAAATCGGGTCAGATTTCAACCAGGTCCCGGTGACTGTCTAGTAATTCGGGGAACCCAAAGAAGCCTGTCTGCTTGGCTCTCAGAAGGTGTGAAATAAGCACATTTCCGCCTGCTCGCTTGACGTTTTCTATGATTTGGGTATAGTGCTTCTCCAGCTTGCTAGCTTGAATTTTGCCTTGGTCGGAAAGCGGTGGATCTCTGATGTTAGGGGCATCTCCTTCAGGAATCGGTACACCATTACGAGTAGCGCCGCCATTGCTGTATCCGCAGTATGCTTAGTTGCTTGACCTGTTTCGAGGCGGATAAGCCCACCTTTCAGATTGACAGTGCCTCATGAGGACGAGCACCGGTCCATTGCGATTGATCAGCCCCAGTGAGCGTAGGAAAGCGGTCTTTGAATTACAGTTAGCACCGCCAGCTGGCGATGGTGATCGCTTAGGAGTAGACGGAAAGGAGAAGTTGCTGGACACCGAAGGGCGAGGTATGTGTCTGACCCGCGTAGGATAGTGTCTGCGAATCTCGTCTTCGTCTGAGGAGTGCGAGTGTATGGATGACCGTTCGTGCCTTGGGTCTCGAGCCCAGAAGGAAGAGGCATCGCTAGCAGCCGAGAGCGTATGCGATTGTCCAGAGGACGTCGAGCCTCGGTCCATGTCATTTAAAAGAGTTCCACTGCTCGACCTGGGCGGAAGTTGTGGAGGTTGCCTGCGAGCAGGAGGCTTTCTGCGCACAGGTTGCGCAAGAGAACCATGACTGCTTAGAGATGAGGCCCTTGATGCTGCTATTGGAGCCACATTGCGGGTGGGAGCCTCATCGGAGGCAGGCTTTGACAGCTTCCTTAAGTTACTCTCGTTCAGTTTGGCCGGAGTTGTTGAGGCACTTGGCATATTGTGTTGGCAGGGGATCTTATGAAAGTTGGAAAAGAAAGAGGAGCATATCGCAGAGGACTCGTAGCATCCGCTGAAGATTTTGTCGTTGTTGTACAACGCGCACTGCCCCGACTTGCAATACTAAGGGAAGTTCATGCAGGCAGATGTTCCGTATTCTTTGGAATGCAAGCATATTGTTTCTTTATTTAGCATCGTGTCGGCTTACCCAGCATTCTGGCAGCATATTTCTCCGAGACTGGGCGAAGTTTCGTCGTATTGTCATAGAACGCATAAACAGTAGCTTCGCCATTGGCTTGCTGAAAGTGATGTTAAAGCAACGTCAGTATCCCGGGGATGTCGATACTATATGCAACTGACTTCATTGATCCGAGACTCGTTCTTCCAGTACCTGTTATCGATAAGCTCGATTATAGTCAAATAATGCGTGATTAAGACCAGAACGGGTTCCGGACGCTGCTTGAGCATTTTAAGGAGAGCATTTGCACGAATGCTGCCCGCTCTGCATCGATCATAGTCAGAAGAGGACGAAAGTAATTGGATGCTGTCTGAAGCGTACTTGTGGGCGTAGATCCCCTTCTTGACGTTGACTTCGGGCGTACATCGCGAGTAGTCGAACCCTGGAAATTCTGTTTCTTGTTCGTCGGGCATCTTGCCCGTATGGCACAGAGATGGGTAAATTTCTTGCCTAAAGGTCAGGGTTGTGATCATCAGCCATAGTATCATACTGCAGATACCTACCTACAGCTCTGGCCTGATCTCGACCATCTCCTTGTGGCTGCCGAGTAGCTCGGGGAAAGCGAAGAAGCCAGTTTGCTTGGCTCGCAGGAGATGGGATATGAGTACCTTGCCACCTGTTCGCTTGACGTTCTCTATGAGGTGAGGGTACTGGGCTTTGATCTCTCTGGCATGCAATCTGCCTTGGTCCGAGAGAGGCGGATCCCTGATATCCCAGGCACCTGTCTCTGGAATTGGCACTCCGTTACGAGTTGCTCCAGGATTACTGTTGGGAGAGACACTTCAGTGCTGAGATTCGGTTCAGCTGCGGTCACCTTACCTTTCAGAATGACAATGCCTGATGAAAATGATCACTGGCCCGTTGCGAGTGTTCAGGCCTAGCGATCGGACGGCATCGGTCTGTGATGCAGTCTTGACATTCCCAACCAGTAATTGGGAATTTGGAGATACCGATTGAAAAGAGAAATCGCTAGATATGGAAGGGCGGGGCACGAGTCTAGTACGGTCGCGATGCCGAATGCGGACATGGTCTTCGTGCGACGAGTACGATACGACAGACGAGGACTTGCGGCTGGCAGCCGGTCCCCAGAAAGAGGAGGCGGCACTGGTTGGCGATGAGGCGCTGGATGATGCCAACGATCTTCTGCCTTCAACATTGACACCAGGAGCGGTGTCGGTAGCGTACTCGGATCCAAGGCTCGGGAGCCTCGCCAGATTGGCTTGATTCAGCTTGGGTCGGACTTGGGATCGTGATGGCATGTTGTCGTCGAGAGATGTAGCGCAATAGGTCTATACGAAAGCGAGCCATAACACCTGGTTGCAGATAATATGAAGTCGTTGACACCTTGCTTTGTCCGGGCGGTCCTTTGATTGGTGTGAGTTTGGATCTGTAAAATCCCTCCACTTCCTTTGCTGATAGTGCCCTTCTGCCATCCTTGAAGTCCGTGCGCCCTCCGAGAAGTTTGCAGTGGGTAACATTGAATGCTCTTGCCCTCAATCGCATCGTAGCCTGCTCGCATAGCGCAGATGCTGCCGGCGGAAACAAGCTGTGTACCAAGCGATGGAGATGTGACGCAGGCTGGGCCTTGCAGGAAGCTTTGCGAGAGCCATACTCAAGAGGTTTGTCAGCAGCTGAAGCAGTTCCAGCTGCCTTTCTTCTTGCGAGGGGGCGATTTCACAAGTCGCTTTGGAGCCGGCCCAACGACCGGCAATTGGACTTTGATGCTTTGCTCGCGTCGATGTTGCAGTTTTCGGGGAGGTCCTGCACTCGCCTGTCGGAACGGCGGCGCAATCTGACCCTGGACATGATTGGCTAGCATTGGGGGTCTCTCCCGACTTGGCCGCTTTTGTAGCCGTACTTCCACTGTCGGAGACGCAGAAAAATGTGCAGGAGGTGGTGGTGGCTGCCTCAGCGGAGCTTCTGATGGCGCTACAGGCTTTGGCCGCTGCGAGCTGGCAGTGAGAGGGCTCAATGCAGAGCGAACGATTGTAGGCTGAATCGAGGCTGGCGCATTCAGAGCGTCGGATTTATCTAGCGTAGTGGATGTCCTGTCGAAGACTTTGTCCTCAGGTATTGTAGGCAGAGCGAGCGATACGCCAGCAAGTTCTAGTGCCGATCTCAATGCGAAAGGTTTTCAGCGCATCAACTTTGTGTCCGAGGCAGCAAGAATCACTCACTGCTGTGTATACACCTTGCCTGTTGCCTTCCGAAACCAGAGCAGGTCGTCTGTCTTGACCTCGCTACTCGCGGAGCCTACCACGTCTCTGCATCTGATCCAGCGCGCTCGAGGCGGCCGTCCGGAAGATGTATACATGTCCATGAGGGTCTGACTGGCACTTCTTGCGTACTCTGACTCTGGTTGGACAAGCCACCATGCCGTGTTGAATCTGGTCTCCAGCCCACGTACAGTCGCATACGGTGTGAAGCCACGAATGTTGAGAGATGGGTGTGCTGCATAGTATCGCATTGTTATGAGGTGGGCCAGCGATGAAGCTACAGTGACTCTGCAGGTCTGGCATTGTCGAAAGCAAAGCACAGCCGAGTCCGCTGCAGTGCATGAGTCGCTAGCCATCGTCAAGTCTCCTGTCTGTCGATTGTATCATTGGGTGGTTCGAAGAGGGGGTAACCATTCGCTACGCTGCTAGGATTCATGAAGCTGCGACTTGGATCCGGCTGGCGCCTTGCGTTGATGCCTCCAGCTTGACCACTTCGTTCGCGGCTCTTGCACATATAGGTTGCATTTCATCGATATGCCTTCTAAGTCTCTGGAAACTCGGATGGCAGCTGCGCTAAGACGGCGCCAGCTCAACGGAAATCTGCGCTCGCTGGATCCACCAGGATATAACCCATCAGGACTCGTCGATTTCAGTTCAAACGATTATCTGGCTCTATCCAAGGCTACCAAGCTGAGCGAGGCGTTTCAGCAAGCATTGGGGAAGAGCCAAAATGCACCTTATGGCCCGGCGTCTTCGCGACTTTTGGATGGCAATTCTCCTGAACATCTGAGGCTTGAGAAGAGACTTGCGACATTCTTCCATGGAGAGTCAGCTCTCCTCTTCAACAGCGGCTTCGATGCAAACGCGGGCGTATTTGCCTGTCTCCCAGCAGAAAACGATGTCGTACTATATGATGAGCTCATACATGCTTCTGCCCACGATGGAATGCGTGCATCCCGTTGCAAGACGAGGCTTCCGTTCAAGCACAACGATTCCTTCCATCTCGGCAGTATCATCGAAAAGATACTAGCAAGCGATAAAGGGCAAGCTTTACGGAGTGGTTCTATTCAGCTCTTCGTGGCAGTCGAGTCTCTATATTCGATGGATGGAGATCTGGCTCCTCTCCTGCGCTTCGTGGAGACGATAGAAGAGCTGCTGCCAGGAGGCAATGGGCATCTCATCGTAGACGAGGCGCATTCTACGGGTCTATATGGACACCAAGGGCGAGGTCTGGTCTGTGCCCTTGGTCTGGAACATCGTGTACTCGTCCGGCTACACACCTTTGGCAAAGCACTAGCGTGTTCAGGCGGTGAGAGGATGTATTTACCGGCTAGTATGCTGAGCTGTTGCCTGACACATTCCTTCAGGTGTCATACTATGTAGTCCGACCCTTCGTCACTACCTCATCAATTATGCACGTCCTCTCATCTATTCCACCGTCATGCCGCACCTCATGGTGACAGCAATCGATTGCGCCATCGAATACCTCGAATCAGGCGGAGCAGACCAGGTAGCTATGAATCAATCATCTATCAACTAGGCGTTCCGCTGACTATTATACAGGCTATCCGAGATCTACATATCGTTGCAGCCTACTGTCAAGACCTGCTCGATATCACTCTGAAAGGCTCATCACACGCAAGCTACGCAAAGGAAGACCATTCAGCGTCAAGCAAATTCGCAATACCAACCACGACTCCGATAATACCGATTTTGACGGACAAGCCCCGAGCGTTGTCAGTACACCTCATCCAGCAAGGATATCTTGTACGGCCAATCGGGCATCCTACGTGAGACATTACCTTCAGTAGAAGCAGCGCCTACTGACGAAGTGAGATTGCAGGGTGCCCAAGGGTCAGGAGCGCGTCCGCCTGTGTTTACATGCTAACAACACTCAGCAAGAAGTACACGGCCTCGTAGCAGCTGTCGCCAGATGGGCGAGCTTACAAGACCGCGAGAGCTGCTCTATTGCCGCTTCCAAACTTTAGCGTGTCATCGCAAGTCGCATTCAGCACAATACATACCCTCATCATTAGTCGAGCCCTGTATATATCGAGATACCGGACCATATAATGCAGAAATAAATGCATAACAGTATGACTAGCAACAACAAAAACCACACTATACTGGAGGACGTTCATGCGAAACGAGAGTAGCCTGATGAGAACAGAGGAGAAAGCTTATCCTTGCCGTCCGGCCGCGAGTAAAGACTGGCAATGGCTTTCGAGACTGGCTTTTTGGCTTCTGGCATACTGGGCAGATTCCTATTGATGCTCGGAGCTGGTTGAGCCTGCGCCGTCTTTGCTTTCTTTGCCTCTTTCTCCGCATCTTCATCATCTGCTGGGCCCTTGCGCTTCTTCTTCTTTGCTGCTTTCTTGTCTGCCTTCTCCTTCTCTTCTTTCGCAACTTTCTCAGCCCATGCAGAGGCCATCTTTGCCTTTTCTTCTCCAACAGGATTGAGCGTGACTAGTTCCACGGTCGATCCAGGCAATTTTGCTGCACAGATTGGGCAGACTGCTCTCTTGGCCGTATCCGCACTGTCGGCATCTGAGGAAGGTGATTGCGTCCCAGCTACCTCCTTCAAGCCCACCTCACTAGCCACACATCCGCATCCCTTGATGTATACGAATTTGATCGCCCCATTCATGCCTCGCATGGTTATAGGACATTCCCATCTGGCCTTGCCAAACTCGACTTGGCCTCCGCTCTCTGCATTGCTTGCTGAGGCTATACTTTGCTGTGCATTGGACGTAGCCGGAGTCAGCTTTAGGGTTTGTACGTCTTTCAGAGACCGCAAGTGACCAGCTGCGAGCAGGCCATCGCCGCCAAAGGGTCGAGTCGATACTGGGACATCGGGAGAAGGAGGAGGTGCGAGCAGGAATTCCAGGAGAGCAGCCTTGTTGTATATCTTGCCTAAAGCATCAGCTACCAAAGGTTCTTCGAGTTCACCCTGCAAAGACCAGTCAGCAGCGACCTCAACATCATCGCTGTCATAGACGTACCTTTGACAGTGCGCAAGTGAACCATGCCGCCAGCAGCTGATTCCTCCTGTCTGCGACGGCTGCTCTGGCTTTTGTCCGGACGACTTCGCTTCTGTGCGTGAATGAGCCACCTGAAGAGCCGGCAATGTCAGCGCAATACCACCAACGACTCGAAGTTTGTGCTCTTCCTTACCGTCACCACCCATTGCTGCGATTTGTACGAGTTGGTCGGGAGAGAGAATGCAGCCTGCATCCGCCGAACGACTCAAAGGCTTCGCTACTGTTTCGTTTGCTGGTTTGGAAGAGGCAATAATGTGTTGCTGATACAGCAATCGAGCTTCCTGGAGCGGCCGCTACGCTTCAAGCTCCTTCGCTGACTGGCCTAGCACCTTGGCCTAGCAACCTGGGATCCTCTCCAACAGCCATGACCAAAGCACAATACGTGCAGCTTGTTAAACCATTCTGTCGACCCTGTAAGGGTGTAAGGGGAACGTCGGCTGTGCTCACTCCTGATACCGCTCTCCTCCAGGCTTTCGCTGGAAGCGACTACAAGCCAAATGTCGAACTTCGCAGGTCAAGGACGCATACTCAACGCCAATGCAAAGGCTACTGATACAATTCACTCGCTACACCGATGTATGCACCCAATGAAAGACGAGAGCGGCCGAAGAACAGTGTGGTGCCTTGGCCCCCAATCAACGCATGGCTAGCGACAGGTACTTACACAATTACTAATGATGATACGATGTGCATGCATAGCTGGAAGCCATGCAAGTCTCTCGCAGAACTCGACTTCCACAAGACCTGTAAACGGCATTTCGGCAGAGAGTGAGCAAAGTATTTCAACGAATGTGTTTATGTATTGATGTGTGTTTTAGGACTGATGACCAGCTTGAGAGACGCTTCCGTAAGCTGCAACAAGACACGCTGATCAATGGGCTACCTCGAGGGCATGCGAGTAGTCCAGAAGAGATCCTAAGGCAGCTAAACTCCCCGCAACACACAACAGCGCTAAAGGTTTCGAGATAGCTGCGCGCAGACCCACAGAGAGCTCAACAAGCCATCCATTTTCACCTTACAAGATTTGCACTGCACAGCCTTTGTAGCCTACTCGTTCCTTTCTGCTTCGCTGGCTCTTCTGCTACGTCTTCAGTCTTGTAAGCGGAGTCATGAACGATACGATGACGCTTGCAGGTCCTTCAAGTATGGCTAGCCCCGATACGCACAGTCTCCATCGGTGCATGCACAGCTATACCGACCAGCATGGCATCGGACGCATCTGGTACGTGCACTTATTGCAAGCCTTTTATGAATGTTGGACACTTACTGCTCATCAGCTGGGCAGGATACCTCTCTTTAGGTACGCTCATGGTGCACAAAGGTGCAAATCGTCACTGGGGCAGCGAGTATGGCTTAAAGCAATCATAGTAACGATAAGTAATGACTTACGCCGATCGCAGATCAAAACAACAGTTACGAGAACGCTGGCTGAAGCAGTTGAAGCTAGAAATGCAGCACGGACACCCACGATACCCGAAGAAAGCTTCTCATCATACCACAAGGGTCAACCCTCGACGAAGTGCTAATGAGTGTTCTGAAGACCGCAAAATCGTCAAGCATGGCAACCTAGCAAGCTTCGCCGATTCCTGACGGAATTTTGGCTCACGAGAACGCACGGCTGCCGTCCAAGATATCAAGTATAACTGGAGCACAAATCATTCTTACTCCCTGATCCTAGGACTGCTGATACATAGGACTGCTGCCAAAGTCAGCGGGAAAGTGCCGTTACTCCATTGTTTTCAAAGGGAAGGCAAGAACCAATCATTTGTCGTAGACTGAAAATCGTAGTGTATACGTTCCTTCTTGATCCAGAGACAATCCCTTTCTACGGACAAATCAGACCTCCTGCTTCTTCGAGATCCGCTGAGCTTTTCCACTTCCTTCTTTCCTATTTTTCTTCCCACATAACTCCTCTTTATCATGCATCTACTACATGCCGTCCTACTACCATCCCTGCTTGTTTCAGCAGTTTGCGCACATTCGCACGACAAACCAGACTCTGATGATCTAGGGCATCAATTGGAACCTAGAGATCCACGATGGCGTGACTGGACTCGCAGAAATCGCGGTCGATATCGTCCACGACCAAGGCCTAGACCAGGCCAAGGCTGGAATCACGGTCGTCCTCAACCCCATCGACCGAAGCCGAACCCTCCAAAGCCAAATCCACCAAAACCTACATTGACTTCATCGACAACTGTATCTACTGGATCCTCTGCAACTAGGAGACCTGTTACTTCGAATCCAGGAAGCAGCAATATTCCACCAAGTACAACTACAAGCAGCTCAGCTTCTCAGCCCTCACCCAACGGGCAGTGTCCCGCAGGAACCAGGTATATGGAGGTCTTCGATGATATGGTACGTCACAGTCGCACCGTGCATTCTGCCCGGCTGACTTGGCGTAACAGACGAGTTTCGATCAATCCAAGTGGAGCCTCGAACTCGGAGCAGATGATCAAGTCACCTTTAATGAAGAAGGTTTGAACATGGTACTGGACCGCGATCGAGTAAGCTTAGACTGCTCCGTCTCGCTAGACACAATACTGACGAGTCCACTAGTACAACATCGTTTTCCAGAGTGCGCAACAATGGGCACCTCCTACAACATTAAGCTTCTCTACAATGAGCG
Source organism: Erythrobasidium hasegawianum (assembly GCA_001972285.1). Taxonomy (NCBI): domain Eukaryota; kingdom Fungi; phylum Basidiomycota; class Cystobasidiomycetes; order Erythrobasidiales; family Erythrobasidiaceae; genus Erythrobasidium; species Erythrobasidium hasegawianum. Next base: position 1,479,168 of record BCII01000007.1, on the reverse strand, counting down.
ACCCAGCTCCTGGTATTGTTAGCACCGTCATCTTCAAGAATGCCGACGCCAGCGACGAGATCGATCTTGAGCTTGTCCAGTGCGCAATCTTTTCTGTCATATGCGCTCGACACTGTATACTGACGTTGGTATCTGTGGGCAGGAATACATATCAAATCCCTCTTTGGAAAGATGCTCAGCGTTTGGGTGAGCAAAAGAGCCTCTTCCGATCCATTTTAGCCTAACCCTGTCTTGTCTATAACAGTGGTCGGTAGAGATGTAGATGGTGAGCGTTTTGTAGAGGCCTGGTGATTCTTGTTTGGAAGGCTCATGTCAGGTCTTGACAGTTTCCCATGCTTCAAGCACGAACAAGCAGAACGACTGGGTGTACCAAGACAATGCATTACAGCCCGGACAATGGCATGACTGGAGCGTGACTTGGACAAGCTCAAACATCACTTGGTCATCGGGATCTCGCCAGTTGGTTCAGTTTAAGAAGCGTCCAAATACCCGGTGGTGGGTCGATGAAGCGCTGCATGTACGCTTCGGTAACTGGGGCGTTAACAGCAATGATTGGGCGGGCGTGAGTTTACTGAGTATTGGGCTTATCTATGGCTAATGGGATTGCTGCCGTTCTGCAGAAGATAAACTGGGATGCTAATCCGAATCCGTCCCAGAAGATGAGAGGTGTCGCCATCAAGGGTTGTGCAGTGCTATCACGACTGTAAGACTGAATATTTCAACTATGCCAGAAAAGCACAAGGCCGTCTTCAGGCCGTATCTTCTGGGACTTCGGGTCGGAATCTATTCGAGAATGCTTAGGTGACAGATATGTATGGAGTCATGTTGTAGAGTGCAATGTATCAGAGCATGACTGGCAACCACGCTTGATTGACTGAGCCTAGCGCTCGTCACTTTTACAACATACCCATTCGAGCACTACAGCTGACCTGCAATTGCACTACTAATCCATGTATCCCTCAATGAAAGTTTTCTGTGAATGCAGGAACACGTTGATCAGCAGGATTCGAGCAGAAACATCTTGCCTCCGTACCTGAATGTACATGACTTTGGCGACATAAGCTGCGGGCGGGTGAGTCAGCTCGTATCCTTCACCATGAAGCGCTGTAGACACACCTTCTAGATGGTAGATGGGCTTGTTGCCCAGCTTTAGTCGATGTTCGTAAAAGGCTGCCCATTTAATGACTTCTGGCTTGAGGGTTTCGTCGACTCGATCTACGAGTCTCTTCGTCACGGTCTGGCGAACCATGTCAGCATGATGAAGCCTGATGAGGGGCTGAGGAAAACATACCGATAGCACCACATTTGGCGGCAGACAATGCACCAATAGCTCATATAGCATTCCTCTAACCTCATATAATCTTTCCGGACTCTGTTCTCCAATAATTCTCTCTGCAACTTTACTGCAATACTTCTCCCAATCCGGTCTTGGGACTACATCCAGATTCTCCATTTTATTGATGTTTTCAGGCTCTGCAGCATCTTTCTTGATCTTGCTAAAGGTGTGGTCTTGCACCATTAATGCTTCCATTGATAGTAGAGCACGTCGAAGGTTCCCGCCTGATAGGCGAGCGAGTAATAGAGAAACATGGGTTGGGACGGTCAGCCTTTCTTTCTTGGCGACGTGTGCGATGACCGAGCAGATCTGAGACAGAGTATACTAAGCTTTATCATAATTGACAGATAGGTTCGGCTTGCCTGCTCCTCGGACGGTGCTCCTACGCGTAGCAGCAGACATCGACTTCGAATAGGACCGATAATCTTGCTCGTCGAGTTGGCACATAATATCAGACGTAGATTATTCGAGTATTTCTCCATAGTTCTTCTGAGAGCAGACTGTGCGTCTCTTGATAGTCCATCCGCCTCGTTGATCACCACGACTGATAGACTCCAAGTCAGCTCGGAAAGAGGAGAAAGTTCATGATACATACCCTTGAATCTCTTCTTTGCATTCAGATCGATCTGCTGCGTCTGGGCTATCTCTTTCAGGATGTCTTGAATAACCGAACGATCCCAGTTGCCGACATCGCTAGTTTCGCATGTCAGCGACTAACATCTCTTCTGTAGAAGGATAGAATCACCTCGGTGTAAGCTCGATATGATAGTTGCTCTGCACGACATTGACGTCGAGCTTTCTGTTTGAAGGTGTCTTGAAAACGCGCTGGTCGATGCGGAGCTGTAAAGCCAGCAATGAACATGCTTGAGCTTGATATGACAACAATCTTGAAGTCGTGGTGTACCTTCTCAGCTCCTGCGCCGTACAGCTCCCTCAAAGTGCAGTTGATTCTCGTCTTCTTGCCAGCGCCAGAGGGACCATAGAACAGAAGATGGGGAAAGTCTTGACCGCCAGCAGTGGTGGCCTATAGTCCAGTATACAGCAAGAACATCGAAAGGTCCGATGGAAACGCGCGTCGATGGGTCAGCCATCGACAGAAAGTACACAATCTACGCGTATTCAAGAGGTCGTAGATGTCGGGCTTACGAGAGTGCGGATTCGCTGTGAAAGGTCGTCGTGGTAGTGCAAATCATCGAGCGTTTTCGGACGCCATTTGTCAACGTAAAGCGACATGATGTGCGTGAGGCAAAGCCATGCTGAAATAACATGCGAAGGTACAGGAACAGACTCGAGCAAGGCTAGCGTATGTAATAGTGAGATGCGATGCGATGTATATTCTACGTTGGTCTACATGTTATCGCAACATGGCTTGACAAAGATGTCCGACTGACTATATGTTCGGCCAGCCAGCCCGATTCGATATGATCCAAGAAGCCAGCAGGATGAGCCCGCTCGCTCTTATTCCTTCTCACTGACTCAACCGCTTGCTTCTACCAGATATCCCACCTCGGTGTACCTCTCATCCACTTGGCTGGCCCAGCAGTAATCCACCGACAGCCTCTTCCGTTCCTTCTGTATACCTTCACTACGGCATGCCTTTCACGGATCATCGCACCGTTCTTCTAGGAGAGAAGCAGATTCCAGTCTACTGGTAGGTCACACTTCCTGTGCTTCTTTCGTCTTCGCCCTCAACAGCTGACCATCCTTTGCAGGTGCAGCTTCGGATGTAAGAAAGGACACAGTGATCCTATACGTATCGAAGAGCATGAGGTCTCGGTTGCTGGCCAGCCTGCCTATGATGTGATTCCTTCCAAGTCGAAAGCCAGCTATCGCTACAGGTGCGGCTTCTCCAGGATGCGTCGGAGGTGAAGGTACTGATGAGCGTACGATATACAGATGCAGAGCTTGCCATCTCGAAGCGGACCAGCCATTCGTAGTTGCTGTCCATCAATGCCCTTATATCGCCTTCAAGTGCCCTAAGCAGAAGCCAATCTTGCGAGAGGAATGGGAAGGGAAGGCCAAGAAGGGATATACCAGACAGAGAACGACTTCGGGCGGAAGTAGTGCCAGCAGCTCTCTGTCTGCGTTGTAGGAGACGATACCAGGCATACCGGCACGTGCGGCACAGCGGTGCTAATCCAAGCGCTTGCATAGATCCTGGCTAGCTTATTTTGTTGTATTTGCTGATGTGTCCTCTGTTACTCTGCCCTTTCTAAGGCTGCTCCTAGTATCTCCATGTAATCCAGCTTTCCCTTCCAGTACAGCTTTGACCATCGCTTCATTGCTCAATTGATTTGATGCGCTCCTCTCGAATCCAGGTTCTTCAACACCATATGCCGTCAGAGCAGTTGCTACGAGAATATCGGCTGTAAGACCCGTGACGGGTGATCCCATCTCCTCATGATGGAACTCGTGTAGACGATATTTGGCACCCATGAGCCAAGTGACATCAATGTACGCGTATCTGACGACCTCAGGTGAGTCGCCCCTTGGCGGATCAAGGCCAAGGAAGTCGCGAAGAGGCCAGGTCCAGATCGCGCCTACTTCCGCTTCGTTCGCTCTAAATGTCTTCAATAGCTCCTTCGCTCTTCGAGGTGTGAAGGCGATTACGGGAACGACGAACAGAAGGTTCTTGGAGAGAAACGGTGAAAGGGTGCCTATAATTTGTAGTTCCTCGGAGGGTAGGGAGAGGCCAATCTCTTCCTGTGCTTCTCGTAAAGCTGTTGCAGCAATATCGGCGTCGGTGTCTTCCATCCTACCACCTGGCAGGGCCGTCTCGCCAGGAAATGAACGCATAGTCAAAGCTCGAGTTGTGAGAATGACAGCCAAAGAATCATCGTCATTTAAACATAAAAGAACAAGGACACCAGCCATAGATTTGCGTGCTAATCTGTTTTGGCAAATGCAAGCGGTCAGCATAGTTCTAGGGCTTTGCAAAGGCTCGCAAAGCTTACGAGAGATGCGCAATAGATGACTCTGCTAATGATAGACGGTCTATGACCTCTTGCACTTCTCGCGGAAGCTCCGCTGGAGCTCGTAGTGACGCTGAGTCCACGGTCGCATCTTGCATTTTGGCAATCAGAAGCGCCTGGGAGTAGAGCTATCTTGCAGAATTATTTCCTACGTCCACGAATATTTGTAAGTACAGGGCTTTGGGATCTGAAGGGCGCTGCACTTTCGCGAACAGTTGATATAAATCATAGGAGCTTTCGGGCAGAACAACCCGTGTGTGAACAGCAGCAAGCAAACAATTGGAGATACGACGTGTCTCTAGCTGAACCCATTGTCTGTAGGACGCCGCCTCCTCCGATAATTGCCCAGTCCGAATTGTTTTCTATTTGCACTATCCCGGCTCACGACTTTAGCCCTCCATGCTTGAACGCCGACTGCCTCTTGCACAATCATCTCTATCGCTTCTCTTTCCGTTGCCAAGGACAAGGGAGGAAAGCCAGCTTATCGGGCAGGATCGTGTACAGCTGACTCAAGACTGGCCTGAATACCTCGCTTGCGAGCAATAACGAGAGTCTTTTTCCACTGGTCATCCAGCTCTTCAATCTGTGCCGGATCTAGATGTTCTCCATCTCCGAACCACCTCAACTCGCAATATATGTGAAGCTCCCGTAGTTTTGGCAGATTGGATGGGTGCGCCAAGAATTGCGTGAAGCGACCAAGCTCGTCTACACGGTTGTGATACATGACCATCCTTGAGAGACTAGGAGGCAGGCTGTACCATCCGCGCTCCTGCACTAGATTATGGGTACTGAAGCTTGAAAGTTTCGACATTGCCGATAGCGGGCTGACATCGAGGATAGCATGTCCTTCCGCTGAATTATCTAGCACCCTGAGAGTGAGAGATTCCAATCTGCCGGCTAGTGAAGCAGGGATAGCATGGCACATTTGTTCACGAAGAAGATTGGTCGTGAAGTTGAGGGATGACATCGCGGACGATTTGTCCAACAAGCTAAGCAAAAAAGTTTGCATGTAGTGTACTGCTTGTTTCCTCGACTCGAACGCCGCCGCTTCTGCGCCGCCGAAGACCTTGTATTCCGAGTAGAAGAATTCGAGATATTTCAGACTGGGAAGTGTAGCCTGAAATTTGGCATACAGTAGTTGATCAGGCGGTCTGGGCTCATCTCGTATCGAGAGCGACATGATGCGAAGCGATTCTAGATGGAGAAGTCGGATCGACAGAAGGGGCTCAAGGATAACTTGAGGGTCTCTCGCATAATTGGCAATTTCCCAAGACAATATTCTAAGACGCTCCAGGTCCTCAAGACAGGTGCATAGCTCGCGCAGCATCACGGACAGCCAGCCTGAGATAAAAGGAGTTGGCTGCGGGCCAACGAAAGATACCATGTGGAGATCCTTGCACAAGGAAGTAAGATCCAGAATGCGACCGAGAAACCTGTCGCTAAGCCAGACATGCAGAGTCCTGACCAACAGAGATAGTCCTTCTGCCTTCTTCAGCGTCCGCAGAAGAAGATCCACAGTATCCTCGAAAACAGTATGGCTAGAAAGCGACACGCAACCATATGCATGGAACGAGGCGTTCGGAATCCCGACATGTCGGTAGAGTCTCGGTCGAGCCAGGCTGTCAAATCGCTTCGACACCAGGCATAGAGAGTGCAATGTCCGTAGACGTCGTGAATCCCCGAGAATAGCACCAGAGTGGAGTTGACCCTTCAGACTAGGCTTGGGCACGCGGTGAACGAAATGCTCAAAGATGACGCCGAGGATCTCATCTGGAAGCTGAGGTATCCTGGCTCTGCTCAGAAGCACAGCATATGTCACCAATCGCCTCGAAACAGGTGACAAGCGTTTTGCTTGAGCAAAAAGGTCGCACCTTGCCGCAGCTTGGAGCGCGCGTTTCTGCTGTCGTTTTTCGCCTTTGCTGACACGCGTCCGTGCTTGTGTAGCTTCTGTTGCGGACACTGTATCGTGAATTGCAAGATGTGCGAATGCAAAATCATCCATAAAGCGATTGAAGTCAGGTCAAGAGTGATGCACCGAAGCACGATGTCTGATCATCTATCGATTTTTGACATGATCCTCCGTAACTACTCCTCTACACAACCCTACTTAGAATGACAGCCTACAAATACCCCAGGCTACCTCCCATTTTGACAGTCTCCAAAATCTTATCCTTAGCTTTCTTCCAAGATCGGGAAGACGAGATGCACGCGTTTTTTGACTGTAGGAGTCCCGAAGTCTGRCCAACGCTTATTCAGTTCCACCGTTCATTGGTGGAGCTGCGCGATGCTGATCTCATACAGTTCGAAGACGAAGGAGACAAGAAAGTCCTTCTGCAGAC